>SDVV010039759.1:0-10598 GCA_016164225.1 Gammarus roeselii | reverse complement strand
CTGCTCTGATGGGCTTTCCCGCCCTTGGCATCCCGCTGTCGGGATGGTCGTGGGTGGGGGGGGCCCGGCCATTATGACGCGGCGGGGGTAAGCCAGTGAAAACTGTCGGGCCCTGCTGCTGACGACGGTTCCTCGGTACATTCGGGACCCAGAGTGTAAGTTGAGGGGCTACCGGCCAGACCCTCTAGCACAAAAGGGCTAAGTTGTGTGAGTGTGAGCGTGTGAGGGTGTGAGGTGCGCCTTGCCGTCGGCCACCCCCCTTTCTGGGGGATGCGGCCTAGTGTCTGTATCTGTATCTGTATCATTGGTGAAGTAGAGGAACAACTTAAACTAAATATTTACAAATCTACAGGACCAGACAATCTACATCCAAGAATATTACGGAGCCTCTCCGAAATCATTAGTCCACTGACGGAGGTCTTCAACAGGTCTATGACTGCTGGGATTATTCCTGAGACAAGATTGGAAAACAGCAAACATCTCAGCCATATTAAAAAGGGTAGAAGGCGAGAGCCAGAAAACTATAGACCAATCAGTCTTACATCTGTGGTCGGCAAAACCATTGAAAGGTTGATAAAAACATGTATAACACATGACCTCAAGAGAAACCACCTCATCAAGGAAACCCAATACGGCTTCAGAAGTAAATTTAGCTGCCTGAACAATCTCCTGGATTTTTTAACAAGGTCACAGCCATATACAATGAAACAAAAGCTGTCGACCTTGTCTATCTTGACTTTCAAAAAGCCTTTGATAAGGTCCCCCACGAACGCCTACTGAAAAACGTTTAGGCGTTTGGCATAACTGGATACATAGCCAGGTGGCTCCTAAACTGACCCACAGGCCGCAAACAACGGGTCTGTGTTGGCCAAGGGAAAAGTCCGAGGGCTGCGATAACTTCAGGAGTACCCCAGGGCAGTGTTCTTGGGCCCCTTCTCTTTATAATTTATATAAATTACCTGGACACCAACATCATCAGCAAGCTAACAAAATTTGCTGACAACACTAAACTCTGCCACAAAGAGGACTGTGAGCAAGATTGCATATCATCCGAAGAGGTCGTGATAAACTAATGGACTGGTCTGATAAGAGGCAAATGAACTTCAACATTGAAAAATGCACTGTTATGCATATTGTATCACAATATCTAAATTCTGCTTGCATCATGGCAGACCAGTATATGACTGAAGTCGACCAACAAAGAGACATTGGAATATCAATCAACACCAAAGATCTTAAGTGGAAAAACCAAGTGGAAGCTAGCTACAAGAAAGGCAATAGAGTCCTTGGCTTTACATCCACAAATTTCGACTGAAGTCCAGGGACGTTGTGCTTCCATTACACACTTCACTCGTCAGGCCTCGAATGGAATTTGCAGTACTATTTCGATCCCCTGACCTAAGAGGGGATATAAACAAAATTGAATGTGTGCAGCACAAATCCACAAAATGATTCCAGAATTCAAAAATTAGTCATATCTGCAAAGACTTGACAAACTTGAACTGATATCATTTGAAAGAAGACAACTTAGAGGCCAGTTAATAGAAACCTTCCAGTACCTAAACACATTGACTAGAGTTAACCCCAAGGGCCTCTTTGACCAAGACTATATGCCAAGGAACAGAAATATTGGGCAAAAACTACAGCTATAACCGTTCAGAAGATCAGTGGCTGAGAACTTCTTTTCCATCAAGATACCAACGATTTGGAACAGTATTTCACATGATGTGGTTAACAGCAATAACGAGAACACCTTTAAAAAACCGCCTCGACAAACACTGGGAGACTAATCCACTCCCTTTATAAGAAAATGTGACGTTAGGACTATTGCCACCAAGGTGACAACAACCTCTGTTGGGGCCTTAAACATCTGGCAGCCTATGAATGATGGGCATCTCATCTAGGCTGGGCTAGATGTGCCACAATTTCAATTTTGAATTACTTCTAGAATGGACTTTCCAGCCCGTCTCTGGCCTACCATTACTACGATAAACAAATTAAAGTTTGAAGAATTTCTGAAACTTGCTTTCGGAACTAAAAAATTCATTAGGTAGCTATACTTCCATATCAGGAACAGTGAGGTGGTACTGCCAGGCAAAATTAAAGATTTCAATAGTCATCACAAATTAATTTTTTATAACATTCAATAGCTTTTCAACTTTTGGACAAAAAACTAGTAATTCATTGTAGTATTTCCCATGCTTTCTACCTTACTGTTGCATGTCATGGTAGCTTCAAAATATGGGGAGAAATGCAATTGGAATGTTTTTTTAATAACTTGTATCAATTGTAAAATTCAACATTAAAACAAACTCAGCTGATTGTAAAACTAACAAAAGATTTTAATAATGTATTGCATCATGAGATGATAACATAAAAATGTTAGAAGTAATTGATTGTTTCCATTGAAGAGCATTTATATTTCCATTAGCTAGCCGTAATTTACAATATTCAATAGTGTAATTTCATATAAAATTCATTTTTTTCTATCAACAATAACTTCAGAACAAATATTGCATGTCAATATTACTTCAAAGCTGTAGGTGGAATAACAATTTGCGTCAAAGTGTTCTAACAGATTGTCAAGCACTTTGTAGCAAACAGGGTACAAATAATAGTTTTATGAAACTCATAATTCTGTTGAAAGAACAATGGCACCGACAGTGTAAATGCTAGATCATGAAGACAACGAAGCTAAGAAGTGGAACAATGGCACCGACAGTGTAAATGCTAGCTCTTGAAGACAACAAAACTAATACAAAAAGCAATCTATTCATTTTGATAAATCACGCCGACCAAGACGAGAGAGCACGTACCTACCAACTTGATTCGCCCAAAAGGGATTTTAACTTGGTAGCTACTTTCATCAGGCCCACGTCCAAGGTAGTTATATATGAAAAAATGTAATCCATAATTAATGACCAAAAATGCTAAGTCTAAACACGCAACTAACAAACTTGTCTGACCTCAGAAAACGACAGGGAATCATTGATGAGTCTGTTCATAAGCTCTGCCTGGTGAGGCAAAGGAATTGTCAGAGAAGAAAAGTCTTCCCCTTCCAGATCTTCTCCTCCCTCCCCATCCTCTTCCTCTTCTTCTTCCAGATCATCATTAGTGCCGGATGAATCCTCCGCAAGGCTGTCTTCACCAGAGCTTTGGTCCAGGTCTTCGTCTTCGGATGGAACGTCCTGAGAAAAAAAAATTGAAGTAGAGTGTCACAGCTTTCTAGTGCACTAGAGTCAATGTTACAATGAATATATTTCCCACCTAAAATAATCTGCCTGGGCAGAGATTGGGTCGAAGTAGCTACCTATTACGGAATTGAGGTTTGTTAGGGCTTAGTTGTGTGAGTGTGAGCGTATTAGGGTGTGAGGTGCGCCTTGCCGTCGGCCACCCCCCTTTCTGGGGGATGCGGCCTAGTGTCTGTATCTGTAGATTGAATAAACTTTGTGGCTTCAAATTTTTCCTCAATGAGCCTACTTTATTGACCTTTGCAATGAAGCTGAAAAAAAAATAGAAAGAAGTATGAAATTCTATCACTTAAAATGCCTAGTTAATGAAGCCAAACTGTAAACAATATTCTACAGAATTCAGTGCTAAATCATTTGCATCGTGACTATTTCATTTTGACTTCCTAACGTCACTGTTTCTGTTACATGTAGTGAGAACAATGCACATGACTGTTAAGTTTACTTTTACAGCAAACTAGAACCACACACTTGTGTGACTACATTATGGTTAGCTACCTTGGTTTAGGAATTGTAATTTAAAAAGTCACTAACTAAAGAAGACCAGAAAAAGCCCCACTCACCTTAGTCGGATCTTCCTGGGGAAGCTCCAGGACCAAATGTTCCAGGCCCAGGATAGCCTCAGGATTGTCCTCCCTCACCTCAATGCTAGAAGCATCCTTTCAAAGATACAGAAACAGGAAGGCAGTCATGATGGAGTGACATAAAACGAGTCAAGATTAGAGAAAATCCGCCACAGAGCAATGATCATGTCTCCCAACATTACTAATAAAATGTTAACTGAACTCATTGACAGCAATTAAAGCATGACAACTAGGTTGTAAGGTTGACTTTGAATAACAATTTTACAGCCAGGCATCTTACATACAAAAACAAGGTTATTTCACAACACTAGAATGGGAGTCAGTGTTAAGATGTTTGACCTCGAACCAAAAGCCAAGGTTTAAAAATGCTTGCATCAGCACGTTATGTTGTGCTGACACAGATACGGCAACCGGTGGTGCTGCAATAGGTAAACCCTTCCTACGAATCGTCAGTAACTGTACAGTTTACATGAAGAGTGATCATTTGTAGTCCAAGTTAATGAGAGTTTTAAACCTTGTGCTACTAACTATGGACAACCCTTTATCTCAGGTTCTCCTAAGCTTCCTAATGAGAATTCTACACCCTGCCTAGTTGACTGGGGACAAACCTACATCTCAGGTTCTCCTAAGCTTCTAAATGAGGGATCTACACCCTGTGCTGCTAACTGGGGACAAACCTACATATCAGGTCCTCCTAAGCTTCTTAATGAGAGATTCACACCCTGTGTTACTAACTTGGGACAAACCTACATCTAATGTTCTCCTAAGCTTCTTAATGAGAGGTCTACCCCCTCATCCCTTGTGTTGCTAACTGGGGTCCAGCCCACATCTCAGTTTCTTCTAGGTTAATGACTATCTTCTATCTCATTTAGATTTGAGCAAGCAAGTACTCCTCTCATTACGTTTTTGGCTATTGAAGTCTGCAAGAAAAACAAATCCTATAATGAACTGCATGTTTAAATCCCTTTATAACTGTGGGACATATATGTTAGAAATAGGCCTTCATAGCTAAATCAATATCAGAAGGTTAAAAGTTTGGAATTAAGAAAAAATCTCAATTTCATCGAGTAGCAACCTTCTCCACATGAGAGCTAAATTATTTGTGCATGGCATAACAACTTCAAAACTGCAGCATGAGTAACTAATTGTTTGTAAGATTTTGAATTTAAAAAAAATATATTAATAAAGCAATTAGCTATAGCTATATTAAAAAAGTATAAATCAAGGTTTCATCTCATTATAGTAGCTACCGCAAAACAACAGTTTTTTAATTATTTATTTCATGCAATGATATCTTCAAAACTGTAGGAGAACAGAGAAATAAGATGAAACACCTTTTTAAATATTAAACTCAGACAAATAAATGTTTAGTTCAAATGTTCTGAACAACTTTTAATTTAATTGTTTTACACCACAGGAGCTTTCAAATTATGTATTGCATTAGCTACATGATATAACATTAAAACTGGAGGAGGGCAAACAAATTTATTCATGTTTTTTTTATTGGTTCAAAAATCACACTGACAAACTCACTATTTGAAAAAACTTGTTGTATTGCAGTTGCTACTCATCAATACCTTTCCAATGCTGTACATATTAAATAGCTTTAGAACTCTGAGAAAAGCAAATTGACAAAAAACATTCATCTCACTTAAAAAGGTATAGCTACATTCAAACTTTATTTTTAAAAATCTGCTTTTAAATTGATGCATCAAAGCATTCAATTGATGCATCGCATGTGGAAAAATTTCATATCTGAACGAGTTTTGATATGTCTCTGCCCTACAATGTATGGTCACACAGACAGACCGACAGATATTCACCTTTTAGTACCATGGTCACAAACATTTTCAGATTATACATGACACTCATCATTCTGCTGGGATATGACATCACTGTAAAAGAATTTGTCTCCTTGCTGGGGTGGCATGATATAATTAGTGCAGCCCACAATGAAGGAGAAATCTTCATTAGTCTTCATCATTGTCTGACACTAAATGATATTCATGATTATTTTCAGCCATTTGCTCTACCAAACCATTCATGACCATTTCTTGCTGACCACCAATCAATGTTAAAGCCCTAGTCGTCCATTCACCTTAATACCTCAAAGTCTCTTCAACTCTGTGGATGTTGCTAGTCATAAACCCCATCTTATGGAGCTTATGGCTTGAATTGGGGCCATTTACCCAGATTCCTCAACAACCACCCATGGGATTGTTGCTAGCCATAAGCAACAGCTAGCCATGGAGTTGTTGCTAACTATTACTTATGGCTAACCTTCTCCCTAATCCTCCACAATCAACCCATGAAGTTGCTGCTGCCATTAGTTATTGCTAACCATTCTCCACATTTCCTCAATGTTCACCTATGGGTTTGTTGTTAGCCATAAGCCCCAGATAACCATATTCCCAATTCCTTGTCTACTACCCATGTGGTTGATGTTAGCTGACCAGCAAACCACTACCCAGTATCCCCAAAGAGACATTGCTAAAGCAAGAAAATCTTCTCAACGCATTATGTTACATGTAAAAAAAAATACATTTGTCAACATCTTTTTTTTTTTGTGAAAATTAGGATAAAAGTTTGAATTCAACCATTACAACACATATCCAGCTGCGGACAGGGTGATGCATCTAAGTGGACCTCTGTGTATGCCTGGTGCAGTAATTTGACTTGCACCACAGAATATTGAAATGTTGCTATGTACTTGTGTCAAGTTCTAGCCTTTTGAAGAATCCCCCCTCATAAAAGCCACATCAAAAGTGAGTAGCAAAAATTGTCCAAGTTCATTCTGATGTAAAGAAAATAATAATGAAAAGTTGATGTAGCACTCTGAGTATGGTTCAAGTTAGCTATTAGTTAGGAACATTGGGCATCAAAATTCATCCAATATTGACTAAGTTGTAACATTTTGAATTGCTGTAGCTACTTATATAGTGGTGAGAAGCCAAACCTGAAGTAAATCAAAACCAATGCAATACACCAAGTATGGTGCTAATTATTATTTTGAGCTATGAATTGTCAAAATTTCAGCATTGCTGATGAAGTTTCACAATTTTTTAAATCATCTATAGATGAGAAATACCTGAAAAATTGCATGGTTCTGAGCGTGATTTTGGTTGGAATAACACTTTTTATTAGAACTTAACATAGGGTTGTCTTTAATTCAAGCCATGAAGTATTAAAAAAAATAGCATTTTTAAACAGCTAGGTCTCTTGTACATGGCATGCAGTGCAGGACCTGAAATTTGGCTTGCCCCCAAAAGTCATGTTGACAAAAAACAAAATTTTGAAGTTCTGAGTTCAATTTGAACAAACAAAAAAGAAAGAAGCCCCTGTGGAGCTCTGCACGTGATGCTTTTCTTTAATCTGAGCATTGAATTGGCGGAATTCATGCCTTTTTGACAAAGCCTTAGCATATTGAAAACAGTTTCTGGCATAGTGAGTGAAAAACAGGACTACCAAAATGGCCATGTTTGGAGCTCAATTTCGAAGGAAAAAAATGACATTCAGAAACCAAAGCAGGGCTACTTGTATGGAGTAGTCATTTAGTTGCAGCTATTAATTATCAAAATCCATGCAATATTACCAGAGCCTAAACAATTTAAGAATAATCTTTAAGATGTGTTGTAACAGACGAGTTGGCAAAAAGACTGACTGACTGACAGCCAGACAAGGCTTTATAGAAATTTGGGTGCAGAGGCCATTCAAATGATAAATGACATTATTTTGAAAAAACAATGACTGTGAAAAACAATTTCTCCCTGTACCGGTTAGGAAACAATTACCAGTATATGTCGCAGTCATATTGTAATGCTTGTTGTCCTTCTATACTGTGATAAAAAGACATCAGCAATACTGAATTACTGTTTGGGCATTGTACTTGCCTTTGCTTATAGCTACATAGCTAATCACAAACACAAACAATAGTATGGATATGCTATCAAATATTGTTCAACTAGCTTTGGAACAAACCACTGGCTACAACTAAAGGCCTCAGAAGAGCATAATCTAAAACAAGTTGATGTACAACAGCTTACAGCTTTCATGTATGGGTATCACCAACTTGATTGAAACTCATTTTGTATTACCTTCAGGGCCTGAGCTTTTCCTTCATCTGAACCGGCATTGCCATCAACTGGCAAGGGAAGCACGGGTTCAGGCCGCTGTGCCAGATCCAAGCCAGTGTAAGGAATATCAGTGACTGACGAATCGGAACATTCTGGAATGGCAGGATAATGTGGAGGCCGGCGAGTAAGGCGCTTCTGAGGCGGCTCAGTAGAGGCATAACTGATTTCCTGCAAATAAAAAAAAATAGCTAGTGTCTCTTGGGAGGCAGAAATAGGATGGCATTCTCATTGCAGCTTTTGTAATAATAATTAAATAATTTTTACACAGACTTCCAAATTAAAATGAATTAAATAACTAAGGGTTGTGGAAATTAAACTTAGCTACACAGAGATGTATTGACACCCAAATTTTAGCTAATACCAATGAATAGCTAGGGACCCTCTTGGTTGTTAAAGGCAAATGTCCTTGCCCTTACTTGATTGTCGGGATTGATGTAGTCACATAATGCTTCTTCCTTTAATTTTCGTTCAATATAATAATGTTTTGCAGATGAAATGAATGGTCTTGACAAGAAAAATTTATTTAAATGTATCACTCTGCACTGGGATGCCTGGGGAAGGTGATATATGGCTATAAATATAGTGTCATGCTTATTTGTCCATTCTGGCTCAATTGAACCAGCACAGTAACACCAGCTGTTTAATTAAATTGACCAAAAACTATGCATTTGTTCATAAACTACTTCTAGATCATTTCAATATAGAATTTGAAAAGTTGTGTATCTATAAATTTTTGATAACTTTGTACCAGAAATAAAAATTTGGCACATTCATGAACCATTTTACATAAGAAACACTATGTGTTTTCCCCATAATTAACATTTCACCTTTAGTGGGCAGTTGGATTCAAAATCTGATTGCATGATTGGAAAGAGCAAGATTTGTTCGCACTTTTACTGTATCTCAGATTACTTATAGCTATTATAAAGAAATTCATAGATTTGCAAGTGCTGCTGTAGTTATGAAACTGTCCCAAGTTTGAAGTGTTGATGTTAATTCCAAGCTGGCTGTGATTAGTCTTCGTGATTTTAAAAAGTAATCTGTATAGTTTCAACCTAAAATCTTGACTCATTACGCAGCAAACTCATCGCAATGGTCATGTGATCGCACAGTCACGTTTCAGCACTGGTGGTTTCTACCCCCGATGGTAGAAACCACCAGTGCTGTCAACAACTTGATAGTATAGATTTCTGTTATCTTTATAGACTAATCATTTTAACCTTCTTCCTTCACTTACTCGACCCGAGGACTGAATGTATAATTTACGGTCATCATTCCATTGTTTGTTTTATGTACATTTGACTGAACTGTAATCGGTAATGTTGAATAGTTTTTTATGGATATTTTTCTAGCAGACACGAGTGCCGTAATCCTACAAGTATCCTTCAGCCTGTTCCAACAGCGCGTTCGTATAATGTGTAATTACGATGTGATATGAATTGCAATCCGTGCTTATAAGTAATTTTAGGCCATTATAACAAATGTTTACTATTGGGTTCCATTTTCTTGCATAACTATTGCATATTCAAAGTACAAAGTAAGATCGAATATTTTCGCATTCCATCGTTTTCATGTTATGGTACGGAAATTTAGGTTGATGGAATAGATATTCTTCGTTGGAATCTCTGTTTGAGCAATTCCAACATATTTTTTTTAATGGCTATTGAAACCAGATTTCAAGGTTTTCGTAGTTCATAATCTAAATTTAAGTTCACAAGAAACTCGCAGGAAAATATTTAGAAAAGTTTTAAACTCCAATATTGCAGTTAGAACTTTCCTAGATATTTTCCTGCGTAATTTTTCTTGTGAACTTAACTTTTAGATTTGAAACTACGAAAACTAAGAACTCGGAATTCAACAGTACGTAAAAAAAAAACGTCGGTATGTAATCTGGTTGTGTTTCAGAACTACAATAGTACATTGAAGTTTAGTGTTCACAAGAATCTATATGTGTTGAGGAAATTCTACTCAGTTGTTAGCTAATCTCTGAACACCAACGATGATCGATGTGAATAGCTCACGCTATGCGCCCAATTTGGACGAGCTCTGTTAGCAGCCGCCAGCAGGGATATAGTTTGACCCAATTTACCATTTACCTTGTAGCCGGGGCCTTAGAATCGTGCTACCGTATCCACCGCGTGTCGTAGAAGGCGACTAAAGGGGCGCCCCGTAGCCGGGAGTATAATCGGCTACCGCAATCCCCAGCGTGTCGGAGACGACAAAACGGGGCGGAGCGAAAGGGCTAGGATTCCCGTTCTCTGTAAAAACCTTTCCTCGAAGACGGCAAGACGAGCGGGGGGAAGAGAGGCACACGCCTCTCCAAACCCTATTGTTAGGGTCGCTGAATGTGCGTGGCTGTAGTACGAGTGATGTAAAGAGGAGGGAGATTGGTGAGATGTTTTTGAGGAGGAAGTTAGATGTGTTGGCGCTGAGTGAGAAAGTTGAAAGGTAAGGGCGAATGTGAGTTTGGTGCTGTAAGTGGAAGGAAGTCTGGTGTGGAGGAAGGTAGGGCACGAGAGGGTGTGGTCTTGATATTGAGTGATCGGTTGGCTAGTAGCGCTACCGAATGGAAGGAGGTGTCCCCAAGATTGATGTGGGTGAAAGTTAAGTTAGGCGTAGAAAGATGGGCATTT
>SDVV010039758.1:0-10598 GCA_016164225.1 Gammarus roeselii | reverse complement strand
CTAGTTCAGTTTTCTCCACATGGGAGCCCAGATACTTAAAACACTGAACTTCCTCCAAAAGCTCTCCATTTAGGGTGACACTAATTTTGCTCGCATCGACAGTCCTCGAGCATCTCATTACTTTACTCTTACCCACGTTCACTCGAAGCTTCCTCCTCTCACACACTCTATCAAACTCAGACACTAGCCTACATAGCTTCTCCTCCGAATCCGCAACCAGGGCCGTATCATCAGCAAATAGCAACTGGCTCAACTGCCAACTCCGCCCATTCGCTTCCAAGAGTTCCAAGCCACGACCCAGCACACTCGTGTTCACCTCCCTGGCCACTCCATCCATATAGAGGTTGAACAGCCAGGGAGACATCACGCAGCCTTGTCTCAGTCCTACTTTACCTGTGAACCAATCACTCACCTCGCTCCCCACTCTGACACATGCTCGGCTGTCAGCATGGGAACTCTGCGCCGCTTTCAACCGATGTCCGCCCACTCCATACAAACGCAACACCGTCCACAGCGCTTCCATGTCAATCCTGTCGTATGCTTTCTCCAGATCCATGAAAGCCCAGAACACGTCCTTTCCTTTGGCAAGGTACTTCTCACATACCTGTCTCACTGCAAATATCTGATCGGTACACCCTCTACCACTCCTAAAACCACACTGTTCCTCTCCAATTGCGCAGTCCGTACTGTCTCTAATCCTCTTGATCAGCACTCCCCCGTACAACTTACCAACAATGCATAGCAGACTGCTACCTCTCGAGTTGCAGCATTCATTTCTATCTCCTTTGCCCTTATATAGCGGAACAATGCAGGCACTGCGCCACTCACTCGGTACCACGCCTGCCGCAAAACACAAGTTCAGTAACCTCACCAACCATTCGACAATCGTTACTCCACCCTTCTTCTGGCACTCGGTCGCAACTCCATCCAAACCAGGGGCTTTCCCTGCTTTCATAGCGTCCACCGCCTCCTGTACCTCTTCCCTGGTAATGTCCGCAGTAAGTCTATCTCCCAAAACTGGCATCCGAGCACCACCACAAACAGCAACAATGTCAGCCTCTCAGTCATCCTCGACAATCAACAACTCATCAAAATACTCGGCCCACCTCTTCCGTACATTACCACTTTCCAACAACAACTAGCCGTTTTCATCCTTCACCACTTCCTCCTTCCCGGTCTCTCCCTTTCTCACCCTCTTCACCTATTTCCAGAACATCTTTTTGTTCTCCTCAAAATTCTGGCACAACCGTCTGCCCCACCTGGCATCAGCGTCCCTTTTGGCTCTCCTCACCACCCGCTTCACCTCTTTTCTCCTCTTTTTGTACCTTTCACAAGCCACCTCCGACTTCACTTGCAACCACTCCTCAAACGCACATCGTTTCCGTACCACCGCCAGTTTGACCTCCTCGTTCCACCACTCGCAGCCTTTCCTCCTGCACCCGCCCACACCACACACCTTCTTCACACATCTCAGCAACGCATCCCTTAACGTCTCCCATTCTTCCTCCACATCTCTCAGATCCTGTCCTCTCACGTTGTCATATTCTTCCTTCCACGCCTGCTGGAACTACTCGGCTATACTTTTCACATTCAGTCCACTCACTTTCACTACTTCTCTTCCTCCTCCCTCTCGTTTGTTGCCCTTCCAATTCTGCTCCACTCTTAATCTGCCTTCCACCAGCAGATGGTCAGACACTCCTCCACCCTCCCCTCTCAACACCCGCACATCCAACAGCCTCCCCACCACTCTCCTCGATATCAGCACAAAATCCATCAGTGCTCTCTCCACCATAGCATAAATGGGCCATCCTTACCCATGTGTACTTGTGAATGTCTCGCTTCTTGAACAAACTGTTCCCGACCACCAGCTCCTGCTCCATACAGACCTATCAGGGTTTCTCCACTGTCATTTCTACCGGGAACGCCATACCTTCCTATCACATTCTCCACTATTTCATCTCCAACTCTCGCATCAAGGTCACCCAGTACAACTACATTGAAATGACCTCCAAAACTCTCTATACACTCACTCAAGTCAGTCCAGAATTGCTCCCTCTCCTCTCCACTCCTCTCGCTGCCAGGTCTGTAAGCACTCACAAATGCCCATCTTTCTACGCCTAACTTAACTTTCACCCACATCAATCTTGGGGACGCCTCCTTCCATTTGGTAGCGGTACAAGCCAACCGATCACTCAATATCAAGACCACACCTTCTCGTGCCCTACCTTCCTCCACACCAGACTTTCTTCCACTTACAACACCATACTCACATTCGCCCTTACCTTTCAACTTCGTCTCACTCAGCGCCAACACATCTAACTTCCTCCTTACAAACATCTCGCCAATCTCCCTCCTATTTACATCACTCGTACTACAGCCACGCACATTCAGCGACCCTAACAATAGGGTTTGGAGAGGCGTGTGCCTCTCCTCCCCCCGCTCGTCTTGCCGTCTTCGAGGAAAGGTTTTTACAGAGAACGGGATTCCTAGCCCCTTCGCTCCGACCCGTTTTGTCGCCTCCTACGACACGCTGAGGGTTGCGGTAGCGCGATTCTACTCCCGGCTACGGGGCGTCTACTCCCGGTCACTCTTACTGGTCCAAAAATGCTCACTCTCATCCTCACTCCTCCCACTACCTAGACAGTAGATAAAATTTGAGTGTCATGGTTACCTAGACAGTTGAATAGATTATAGAGTGTCAAATCTACCTAGACAGCAAGCACTCACAAACACCCATTTCCCATACCCAACTTTACAGTCACCAGAAATAATCTTAGAGTTTTTTTACTTTCACTCCGTGAGACTACTAGCGAACAGATCCACCTCAAAAAAAAACGCACGTTCTCGTGCCCAACCTCTCGACAAGCCCAACAATCAGCGGAACAGCATCAAAAATCCTTTCACAAAAACTCATAAACCTATCCGCTTTGCTTCATCTCTACTACCACCACGCGCATTTAGTGACCCAAACAAATGGATTTGGATAGGCGTGGGCCTCTCCTCCTTCTGCTCGCATTGCCGCCTCTGAGGTTTTGAAGAAGGAACCATTCCCTAAAAGGAATTTACAAGGGAATGAATTCTCAGCCCACTCGCACCGCCCCCGTTTGTTCTCTTTCGACACGCAAGGGGTACAGCAGCAGTATTCTCACCCCGTGCAACAATTCTTCCTCCACAATCCAGCGACCGTGCACCACCACTCACAGCACCAATGTCATTCTTTCAGACATCCTTAAAATACTCGGACCTCATCTGCCATGATACACATCATCTCCAACAACAACCAGCCGTTTGAATTTTTCACCAACTTCTTCTTCCCCATCAATTCCAAATCTCACCCACGTTCACCTGTTTTTAGAACGTTCGAATATATTAAAAACTTATCGCAAACCGCCTTCACAACTCTCATCACCCGTTTTGTCTCTTTTCTCTACTCGCTGTAGGTGGCATAGGCCACCAGACCATCGATCGCGCCCTGCAATCATTCCTTAAAAGGCCTATTCTTTGTACAATCAACGGCATTTTAACCATATCGTTCCATTTACTACCCTTCCCCTGCACTCGCGTACACGGCGCACCCCGCACACAATTATCGCACATCTCACCACCGCGTCTCTGGGCTTCTCCCATTCTTCCTTAACTTTCCACAGGCCCTGCCCTCTCAAGATGATATTTCTCCTTCAACGTCCCTCCTTCCACCTCTGCTCCACTCTTATTATTCCTTACATTAGGAGACGACCAACCAGACATTCATTCACCCTCGCCTTTCAACACCATTTTTCTGGAAATCTACATAATTCATCAGCGCTTTATCCACCACAGCAACACTGCCGATCCTTAAAAGGCCTATTCTTTGTACAATCAACGGCATTTTAACCCTATCGTTCCATTTACTACCCTTCTCCCTGCACTCGCGTACACGGCGCACCCCGCACACATTTATCGCACATCTCACCACCGCGTCTCTGGTGGTGACGACCACCATCTCATTTCTTGGATACGCATTTTCCCATCACCAGCTCTTACTCCATGTAAAAACCAATCAGGTTCTCTCCATGGTTACTTATACCTGGAACTTCGTAAATCCTAACCACATTCTGCTACCTCTGAAGTCTCAAAACACATTCATTAGCGCGACCACACTTCGCCGCCGTGCTTAAACATACAGACTAACAACATATACCCGCCGGGTTCGTCTTTGGCTTCACTCCCACTCCCTCGGATCCCATTAGCCGAAATATTTAGCTGCAAAACCACCACCGTAATTTAGCCTCCACCAATGACAGAATCATGTGCTTCAAACCCTTTGCTCACTGATAGATTGCGACACGCGTGAGCAACATACGAACTTGCTGCGGGTAAGATTTGATTAAAGGGTCCATCTCAAACGTAGCTCTGAATCAATCCCTTGTGTGCACTCCCGTAGGGCTAACTCCTGGTGTGATGTGCTGACAAACACCAACCTCGCCATCAAATTATGAAACCATGTCGAGCCATAAAAAAACTAGTACCCAACACTCACACCATACCACCAGAACATCAACGAGCAGATACACCCAACCAACTCTTGCTGCCCACCGCACCATATAGACAATAGGAAGATACCTCCACCAGAACATCAACGAGCAGATATACTCAACAAACTCTTGCTGCCTACCACACCATATAGACAATAGGAAGATACCTCCACCAGTACATCAACGAGCAAATATACTCAACAAACTCCTGCTGCCCACCACACCATATAGACAATAGGAAGATACCTACACCAGAACATCAACGAGCAGATATACTCAACAAACTCTTGCTGCCCACCACACCATATAGACAATAGGAAGATACCTCCACCAGAACATCAACGAGCAAACATACTCAACAAACACAATAGGAAGATACCTAAGCAGTTAAAAAAATTATGGATTGATCGAAACATTGACTCTTCCTTTCACATCAGCTATGGTCATAGCAGCCATTTGACAGACCAAATACTCTTCAGTAATGGGGTCTGAGGGCGTATCATACATACATTCCTCTCAAACATATAGATCCACACACCATCAGGACTCTAACAGACATCTTTTACCTCGCCATTCTACATAACAATATACCCAACACCAGAAGCAGACTGAAATCGTCCATCCATCCTGACGAGGCGGTCTTGGGCACCTCCCCCCTCTGTGTCAGCCTAACTTAGCCACCCTCCTAATTAGGAAGAAAAGTCTATGTCTATACATACATACCTTCCTCTACGGCCGTAACTTACCCACCCAGACATTCATTCGTCAATAACTTCCAATTGTGTGAGTGTGAGTGTATGAGAGGAGTGTGTGGTGGGCCTTGCCGTCGGCCATCCCCCATCCTGGGGGACTCGGCCTAGTATGTATAACTTTCATTGTGCTTCATCTGTACACAACCACGTGTATTTAGCGCCATAACAACAGAGTTCAGAAAGGCGTAGGCTTTTCCATCCAACGCTCGTCTGGCCGTCGTAAGATAAGGGAATTGCAGAGGAATGGAAACCCAGTTGACCCACCTCTCTCCGCCCACATTTGCCGCATGCCACGCCACACAAAGGATACGGTAGCAAGCATTCTTCCCATACCACAGGGTAAAATGGTCCTCGACTCCCTAATTTTCAATTACCCAGATCTCTAGGGATCAGAGATCATGAAATGGATCAGGCTTACTCTTGGATGGTCAACAACCATATGTCACTTTCTTTGTGTAGTCACTCAATAAAACACGTGCAGGTGTAGACATTGACAATGTTATCATCCATCAATACCCACCTCCTAAACGCTGTAGCTACTAAAAACTGATTTTTTTTCCCGAGGCAGATGCAATATCTCCATGCAACCTCTGCGAACAATTTTGGATTATTCGTGCCTTTTATTACAAATTCCGAACACCAATTTGTATGTGATGAGACCAGTTTCAACGTCTTTTGTATTATAGTCTCAGGCCAGGGTGCATCCTAGAGAAAAAGAGGCCATTATTTGCCATTGCCCGCCCACCTCGTCCATCCACGTCCTAAGCTGCAGGATGCCCTTGCTAAACTGCCCCTGCCAGCGGCTGACGATGAAGCCCTCAACGCGAAGCTGCTTCCACAGTATCGTTGACTCCGAGTACGGACCTTATTGAGAGAGGAACGTGAGAAAACATAATCAAAAACATTCGAATACTTTACCTCCAGTAGCAAAACGTTAAAAGAACAATCATGTAAACCTCAGATACTATAAAATGACGAAACTTTCTTCCAATCAAAAATTCCTGCTAAAATAATGCTCCCATTCCATTGAAAAGCACTTAGAAACCTGCCGTTTCCCGCAGAAAAAAAATTGATGAGGAGCGGGGTTCAGGAATTAATAAACCGCTATCCCGTTGAGAAAAGTCAATAAATATTTTCGACGAACTTGTGACTGACATAAACGGATTTCATCAATTACACAATATTAAGCCCCAGTAACCGTTTCACTTGAAAGCCGATGACTCTGTAATATCAATCATTACAAATTTTTGTTTCCGAAACGGCTTGACAACGTTACGCACAATCTTTCCGCCCTGTCCCTCGACCACCTCCCGCCTCTCCCCGCCTCGTCTCAAGTGACAACGATTTATTAGCGGCCGCCAGCCGGCTTGGTGTGAGCTTTGACCCAATTTTCACGGCGCCCGTCTAGCATCACGGATGCAATAGTGAACGAAAACGGGAAGGAAAAACGTGAGCCCTTGGCCTAGAAGATACTCTTGCATCTGTTCTTGGCCACACCCATTAATGGTGGATACTTTTCTTTTTAACCATCCTCACATGAAAGGGAAAGACGTCAGCTCGAATAAAGTATTTGCATGTCTGAGCGCAAGATGTCGCCCATGCCTGCCAAGATGGCGAGTGTCAACGGATTTGCACTCGTTGATGCCATAAAAACGAGGCATTGCATCTGTAATCGTTTGAAACGTCATTCAAAAAATGTCAAGAAGTCAGATTAGTGACACGACTGTTATCAAGCGTTTTAGCCACAAATTCGTATGCCGACATGGTAACCAGCGCGCTCACCAGCAAGGCTTTGCCTGTTTGTATTTATTACATTACTTTACAGCAGTCTTGAATAATAACAGTCTATCACGAACACGTGTTTTTTCTGACATGTTAACGATAATTCAAATAATTGCATAATTATTGAATTGTTTCAGGGCATCGATGTCAGCCTATCGGTTGGCGCCCACCAGCTCGACAGGCATTGATGCCATCTTGCGGTCACACTTGCAATACCTGCCTAGGGCGAGGTCCAAAGCGTCATTTTGCGAAAAAGATACGAACAATAATTCAAGGAAGGGCCGACATTGGCTCTGCTTGTAAAGCACTTCCTCCATTTGAAACAATAAGAAGTTTAGTTCTATTCACTTTCCTATTTACGGACCCTAATCATTTTGAAGCACGCCCGCCATAAGCAGAGTGGAGAGCAGATCGCGATTAGGAGGAACGAATTTCGAAAAAGTCTAAAGTACAATGTCAGCTACAATGATTCTTCATAATGGTGGAAAGCAGGAACCCTCCCCAAGAGGAAAATCTTTCAAAATTCAACAAAAGTAGACATTTAAGCAAGTATGTTGGGTATATTCTAACTGAAGCAATTTATACTAGACGTAATTCACTGTATTATGATAACAGAAAACTGCCATTCACTCACTGTTCATAGACGGCACCCCAACAGCCTTGGTGTCGTCATTGTAAGTGGAGATGGCGCCACAGATGGACACGCGGCCAAACTGGGCCATGTGCGGCAACACTTCCGACGTGAACGCGCCACCCACCTCAATAAAGTAAAATGGAAAAGGTTAACATTTAGAACGTGAACGCTGGGATCAGCATTCTGACCACCAGTGCAATGACTGGCTTTGACTCCATTTGAGCCTCATTTCCAATGGAGCCTTGCAAGTGTGGAGCTAGTTGCCATGTCGTCGTAAGTTGAGTCGGCAAATGGTTAATCACCGTTACAACACAAATAAAGCGCTTCATACATATTTTTAAACGATAACTAGAGCAAATAAATATGTTGTGTGAACAACAACGGAAGCAAAACCCGTTGGCGACCACCAGCTCGGCAAGCATCGTTGCCGTGATGCTTTCAGCGGAGTAAATGCTCGGTAAAAAAAAATAATGTTGTTCCTTTATACCTCTTATTAGATAAAAGGACCCGCTGATTACTCGCTGAAGCAGTGGACAGGATCTCCATCCTGGTCAGAGTATAATTCCTACAACCTAACAGGCGGCCATAATTATTTCTTAAGGAAAGTGAGGCACTTCTCTGGTGCAACTGTTGGTTACGCCAAATCACACTATCGGTAGATCTCTGCCGTTCACGATCGATACCCACTTCGCGCGACGAGTAATCAGCCACCGAAAGAACCAGCCTTGGCCCGCTTTCATCTATGGCCTAAGCCCGCTCGACTTGTGTTTCTGGGGAGTGATGGAATACTTTGTCCACGAACACAAGTCAAAGACATATGAATAACTGAAAAAACGCCAAGCAAAATCGCGAAAAAATGAGCAACGTGAGAATGGCCCATTTCGATGCTGAAATTAAACTTTTGAAAAGTGATTAGTTACAATAAAAAATTCATTATTGTTTCATTTGCTTGGCATTAATTCAAAGTTTAAAATGTCATATGTCGATTGTATACACCGTTTTAGCTATTGAAACTGAATAAACAACCTGTAAGTAATTTCATCAGCTCTCGTTTTGGTTGCATAAACACTTTCGGTGACGTATTGCTATTTCGCAATGACCATTCAACCAAGGCGTTTCTATTTAACATGGTGTTCCCTTGGTTATTGGGATGCTGAGGTCTGCAGTATGAAGGAGGAATAATAAGGTATTCCACCATCTGCGGAGCAAGCATTGGACGATTGCCAGTCAACTTTGAGCATTATGTAACGGCAATCGGTGTGGGGCTACATCGGGATGGAGAAGCCGTCACTCCCAGAGGGATGGAAATCTAATTTGTTCCCGTACCATTTCTCAACTGATATTATCAGAGAACTCCCTTTATAACACAAGTTGGTCCCTAGTCTGTGCTGGGACCTTAGGCTGCACGTTTGTTCTGCTTGCGAAGTGTATAATTAACGTTAACGTTAGGAGCGATAGAGCCGGTCAAGAGGCGTTTAAGAGAGCCCCCTGGCCCTTGGCGTTAACCAAGGGTCCAATGGAGAGAAGGAGGAGGCCCCACTCGGGAGGGATTTTATCTGAAATGTTAAGACTAAATAGCTATATAGTCAGTTGCCTTGAAGAACAAATTTCCAGATTATTCATTTCATTATTTTCAGCGTTGTCATGGTTCGAGCGTGCAGTTGCGTTTGCGTCTCCTTTTCTGCTCTTCACTGTGATCTTGCGCGTGTGTTGGCAGTCGTGAAGCCGTCAAGGTGATTAATGAGAGGGGGGAGGAGAGAGGAGTCCGAAGGGAATAAGTGTGTTCACCCACCGGTCATGAACCCAACAAATGTATGCACCGCAAGACAACACACTTTTTGTTCAGGAGTGTAGGTCTAATACAGAGGCTTACACAGCTCTTCACACTTGACATGCGCAAGTCAGTGGGTATTTGGGCTTCCTGGTCCAGCGCCGGCCGTGGCTTCTCCACCGCACGAGGAACTGGAGCCAAGAAACAACAACAGCAACTGACCAGCATATCATGGTTTCCACTTACGTTTTCAAAGTAACAGTCGACTCCATTAGGCGCTTCCTTCTTCAGCACCTCCGAGACGCTCTCCGTCTTATAGTTGGCGGCAACGTCCACACCGAGCTCCTTGAGCCAGGCCACTTTGGCCTCGGTCCCAGCAAACGCAATCACGCGACAACCTGACACAAACATATCAGTGATAGCTTTAAACGACTACTGAAATCAGTATCGTGATCTCGCTAGCAACAGACCTTACCATCGATTCATGATAAGGTAATTGCATGATTACGCTGTATGTTTATTGAATTAGCCACAACAGTATATTGTTACCCTACAACGGGAAAGGATGTGTTCTGTGCATTCATACAGATACACAGATACAGACAACAGGCCGCATCCCCCAGAAAGGGGGATAGCCGACGGCAAGGCGCAACTCACACCCTCTTACGCTCACACTCACACAACTTGGCCCTTTTGTGCTAAAGGGTCCGGCCGGTAGCCCCTC
Organism: Gammarus roeselii; assembly: GCA_016164225.1. Classification (NCBI taxonomy): domain Eukaryota; kingdom Metazoa; phylum Arthropoda; class Malacostraca; order Amphipoda; family Gammaridae; genus Gammarus; species Gammarus roeselii. Next base: position 421 of record SDVV010039758.1, on the reverse strand, counting down.
AACTTACACTCTGGGTCCCGAATGCACCGAGGAACCGTCGTCAGCAGCAGGGCCCGACAGTTTTCACTGGTTCACCCCCGCCGCGTCGTAATAGCCGGGCTCCCCCCCACCCACGACCATCCCGATGTTACCGTGGCGCACGCGGGTGGGACAACACGTGTCCACTTTGAATGCAAATGACGGTACAAAAGGTGTGGAAGCGCAATTAGTCAAGTTAAGGATATGAAAGGAGTTTGGTCTCAATTTAACTATATATTAGATAAGCAAGTGGTCATCTTATCATCTCAGCAGTCGGTATTGTGTGCAACTAACTATACAATTTAGAGGTTTCAGTTCGAAAAGATGAAGCTAACCAGAGCGAGAAGCAGCCTAACCTAATTAGTACCAAGTTGGGGATTTCAAACTAAGTAAAAGAGCATGG
>SDVV010039757.1:0-10598 GCA_016164225.1 Gammarus roeselii | reverse complement strand
GATCCTTCATGATGCCATATTTCCAGGTAGTATCGTAGGCTTTTTCCACGTCGAAAAAAATGGAAACCACGTGTTCTCCGCGGACAAATGCCTGTCTAATGTTAGATTCTAGTCTTACAAGGTGGTCCGTTGTAGAGGGGCGCTTGCGGCTGCCACACTGGATGCTGTTCAGGCCTGCATGCATGTCAAGGTAGTCGACGAGGCGTGTATCTATCATTCTTTCCATGGTCTTGCCGAGAACGCTGGTGAGAGCGATGGGGCGGTAGTTCCTTGGGTCGCCGTGGAATTTTCCGGGTTTGGGTATTGGGATAATTGTAGATTCCCGCTATTGATCGGGAAAAAATGAGTTTGAGTACAGAGTGTTGAACACTTTTAATAAGTGGTGACGGGCGCAGTATGGGAGATTTTTGATCATGTTGATGTGTACCCGGTCTGGCCCAGCTGAAGTTTCACGAGTATGGTCTAGAGCGCTCTGTAGTTCGTGGAGGGAGAAAGGTTTGTTGTAGGCCTCTTCGTTTCTAGAAGTAAAGTCGAGATGTTCGCTTTCTCGCAAGTTCCTCTCCCGTTGGAAGCAGCCGTGTAGTTTGTTGGTTGCGAAATCTGGCTAAAAGTTTGAGCTAATTTATTTACGATCTCCGCTGGGGAAGAATAAGTTCTACCTTGGTCAGAAAGGATGTTAATAGGTCGTTCGGGTTTTCCCTAAATACGTCGAATTTTTTCCCACACCTGGGAGAGGGGAGTGTTTCGATTGATAGTATTGACTAATTGAGCCCAGCTTTCACGTTTCTTCTCCACTAGAAGTTTTCGATATACAGCAGATGCCCTTTTCCACGCTACTCGGTTCCTGGGGGACCATGCGCGTCGGTAGTCATGGTATAGCTTTTCTCTCATATCTCTCGCTTCTTGCACCTCGCGGCACCACCATGGTTTCGGAAAGAAGGTTGAAGGGGTATATTGGTGAATGCTTGTCTCGGCTGCGGCTTGAAATTTTACGTATAGTTTGGCGATGATTTCGTGTTCCGACGTGGTTTCGGGGATGTTGTCCATATCACTCCACGCGATGTGCGCCGAGTATCCCATCCAACTGGCTTTCCGGTAGTTTAATCGAAGTTCTTGTGGGGCAGGGTTTCTTGGTTGGCTGATGAGAAGCGATATGATGACTGGGTTATGATCGCTGTCGTGTGTTGAAGGCAGAACTCCCCAATCGAATTGGGGTGCCAGAGTGGATGAGCATTTGGATAAATCGATGGCAGTTTCACTTTCGGGGGTGATTCGGGTGGGTTGTCCGTCGTTGAGAAGGACAAGGTTGTGAGTGAGTATGGTGTTATCCATTATCACTCCCCTGGGGTCTGTTCTCGTGCATCCCCATGTTTCATGGTAGCTGTTGAAGTCTCCAAGGAGGAGCACTGGTGAGGGCAGTTGGTTTAGCAATTTGGTCATTAGTGCTTCAGAGAGGTCATGGCTTCTTGATGAGTAGATGGATACCACCGTTATTGGCCTTAAGATGCATATCTTTACGGCGATAGCTTGGAGTTCTGTCCTCAGGGGAAGACGAAGGTGAGGTACACTTTGGTGAATCATTAGTGCCACTCCGCCGTGAGCAGTCACGTGGGTGTGGCCTTCGCGGCGGTGTACGATATATTGGGTAATTCTGAGGGTGGTGGTCTCTCGGAGTTTAATCTCCTGGAGGCCAATCACTAAAGGTTTATTGGTGGCGATTAGGGATAGTAATTCGTCTTTCTTGTTTCCGAGTCCCTGGCAGTTCCACTGGAGTATTTTGGTGGTCATTTTGAAGGCTGTTCGCACTCTGACCTTGATGATCTTGAGTGGTTGCGTGGTTTGCTGGAGCTTTTGTGGTGCGCGTGTTTTGGGGTTTGCCCAGGGGTTTCGGGTTGGAAGTGTTCACGGGAGGATCTGCCTTCGGTGAAAGGTGGTTTGCTGTGGTTGCTGCGGTCACGACTGCGAATTCTTTTGTGGGAAGACGCGGGTGTGTGCTCTGTGTTTGCTTCGTGAGCGAGCGCGCTCTTCTTCTGTGGTAGCCTTTTTCGTCTGTGTGGATGATTGTGTTGAGTGAGAGGTGTTTGGGCTAGGTAATATGTCTGGTTGTGCGGAGGTTTCGCGTATGAGCTCTTCTAGATAAGAGCTGTCAGCCAGGCCGTGATCGTTCTTGCTGATGGTGTGTTCGTGAGTCGGGTTTGTTAACGGGGGATCTCGTCCCTTGCAGTGGATTTCCACGAATGGAGCCACATTCGAGGCAGGTGGAGGTAGTTCGGAGATTTGGCCCTGGCGGGTTGTTATTTGGGTGTTGTTACCGATCTTCTTGCTCAGTGGTGCCTGGATATCGGAGGTTTCCTCATCCCTTTGTCTTTTTGTTTTTATAGTAGCGAGCCTTGCTGTGTGGTCAACTGCGGGAGATGCATCCATCTCGTTGTCCTCCAGGTCTTTGCATAAATCATTTCTAGAACTGTGAGTCTCTGGTGCGGAGCAGGTCGCAAGGCTGGGTGAGGAAGCACTGCAGCTAGATAGAAGTGTTGGAGTCTTGTTACGATGTTGTTCTGATGTGTAGATATAGTCGGGGGAGCTTGGTGGGCTTGTCGATTTCACTGCTTTGGCATAATTGAAACGGTTTGGGTTTTCGTCTTTCCAGATTTGGATAGCTTGCTTCAGTGTAACTCTGCGTTCATTTTGTGTGATTGTTATTTCTTTTTGGTCCATATGTACTGGGCAGACGCGGTCGCCTGCCTCATGGATGCATGAGCAGTGGTAACATTTAGGTTGGCTGACTGTGCAGTCTTTTCTGTCGTGCTCGCCAGCGCATTTCTTGCAACGTTGGGGTGTGTGTGGCTGACAGTATGCGATGACGTGGCCGTATTCTAGGCATTTTTTGCACATTGGGGGCCATGTTGCGACTGGGTAGGTTTTGGTTCTTCCTTGTTCTCCCGGGAATACCATGAATTCTAATGCGTCATGTCCCGGAAAGGTAATTTGATATGCAGTAGAATTTTCGTTACGTGATTGTATCCATGTTGCTTGACGAACTTCGGTAACTCCGTAGTCTTCAGCTAGACCTTCAACGAAAGCACTGAGGTCTGTCGTAGGCGTGTAATGGGAGGTGTATATAATCAGTTTGGTATCGTTGAAGGACGGATGCGTTTTAACTGTAACTTCAAGTTTATTGATGTAAGTAATCTTTTGTATAGCGTTACTTTGATCACGTTCTGTGACGTAGGCCAGGTATTTCTTCCCCTGTCGTTGTATTTCTTTCGGTTTTCCTCTTAGTTGCTCGGTGAACGATTTCATCATTATAAATGGGTTGGCTGATAAGGAATCTTTGTTTGCACCACTTTCTTTGAACGTTATGAGGAAGTGGGTGGGGAAACTGTGCCGATCTTCTCTCCCTGGTAGGAGGGTCATTTTGGGAAGAGCGCATCGAGACTACAGCCTCTCGTCGCCCGACCCCGTGATCTATCTGGTATTGGAGGATCGCTCTCTCCCTTTCCTCCTCTGGGCAGTCTCTGTGTCCGGTGGGGTGTCAGTCTATTTTAAAATAAAAGCAGTGCTGTTCTTCGGATTGGCATGACTGGGGTCTTCTCGTTTGTCGTGGTCGTCCTGGGAGCAGTATGAGCATCTTTGCTTACCGTTACAGTTTCCTCTCGTGTGTCCATATTTCTGGCATTTATAACATCGCATTGGACGTTTTTCAAATGGTGTAACCCTGGTTTTGGTGGCGCAGAAGGGAATGTCCAGATATTTGGGTGGAGTAGGGCAGTTGAATTTTAGTATTAGGGCTGTGGTAGTCTCTCTTCTTGGTGTGATCTTCGGTGCAACCTTTGTTTCGACAACGCAGTCCGCGTATTGAACGAGTCCAGTGATGTAATCCTCGATGTAATCCTTCGGGGTATCCTCAACGTAGATCAGACCCGAACTTGTAGAGAAAGTCTGGTGTGGCTCTGTTTTGCATGGCTTTCCACAGAGTCTGTTTTTGGAGAGAATAGCGTCACTTTGGAGTTTTGTGTCTACTCTGATGGCAAAGCTTTCGTCGCCGCTGGTGGCGATGCTCAGGACTTGGCGGCCAGTGAAGGAGCCAAATGTCCGGTCTGTCGTTGGCGTCGAACGTGATCTTTAGGTGTTCTGGAAAGGTAGGACTAATATTGAACAAGTTGTGTTCATTGAATGGCGTGTATTGCCTCCCCCTTGCATTCCTTGGAGATCTGTTGGGATTTTGGCGAGGTGAAGAGTTGTCGAAGTTGTCGTCAGATGTAGAGGTGGAAGTACTTGTATAAGTTGCGGGTTCTTTAGTTGGTTTGTTTTTTATTAGTTCGTGGATATGGAGGAAAATAGTCTTGACATGACCCTTGAGTCTCGTTAGACGATCGTCAATTGCGCTTGGTTCTGCGGCGAAGACTTCAGCTTTCTGTTCAGAGAGGCCGGTCGCTTGGCTCAGCAGGTTTAATATTTCCTGGACGTTCTTGGTCAACTCGTCGATGCGGCAGTCTATCCGGTCGTCGTCCGCCGAGGTGGTGCTGGTCATCTTGGCGAGGCTGATGTTCTTGGCAGATGGAATCTTGGTCTTTGGTGTTCTGGAGGGGATGCTGGTCCCTCCCGAATGTAGTTTCTTCCGACTCCCCATCGGCCCCCTGGTTCGCGCCAGGGGCCAGGGAGTCAACTTTAGAGGCCTCTTGACCGGCTTTCAGAGTTTACTTTAATTTAGATTAATATAGATAATGCAAGCAAACGTGCGGTTTAAGGTCCCAGCACAAACTAGGGACCAGCCTGTACAGTTATTATGTGGCACGGGAGCGTTAAGACACAAATTCACACCCAAGGAAGTAGTGGTAGTAGTAGCAGTTGCTTCAGTTTTCCACCGGAGTCCCTACGCGAAGTTAATGCAGACTCCCCCGTAGAGCAATTGAAGAGTGGCTTAGTAGGTGCAGCGTAGATTAAGTGTAGGTTCAACGTAGATTCAGATTAGGTAAAACGTAGGAACAGTATGTTTACTGCAGGTAAAGAGTAGGTCTAACGCAGACACGAAGTAATTTCAACTTAGATACAAAGTGAATTTGACACAGATACTAAGTAAATTTAAGACCGATGCAAAGTAAATTTGACATAGATACAAAGTAACTCTGACATAGATACAAAGTAAGTTTAGCATATGTGCAGAGTAGGCCCAACGCAGTTACAAAGTAAATTCAACATAGATACAAAGTAAATTCAACATATATACAGGGTAGGCCTAGCGCAAATACAAAGTAAATTCAACATAGATACAAAGTAAATTTAACATATATAGACAGAGCAGGTTTATTGCAGACGAAGTAGGTTTAGCGTAGAGTGGTAGCAGCTCCCCTCAGTTCTCCACCGAGGGTTCCAACGTGCAGTCGCTGAGTGCTCCTCCTCAGGGCACGACGATCAGTTGATTCTGCACAGCTTCGTGCACGAAGTTAAAGTTAAAATCCTCAATTAATACGCAGGGAGGGCAGCGAGTTCGGGATCAGAGATGATTCAGCCTCCGTTACCCCTGTACTGTTTCATACAAGTCAGTGGGCGTTCCGAAAGCGATCATTTTTTTCCGGTGTTCCGCTTCTGTTTACAGGCGTTGCAGGTTGCACGAAGGCTCGTCAAGCTGCTGCGAGTGCATCGCAATCTACAAGCAAGTGTTTCACGCTGATTGCCACTTGGTGGCAACAGGGGCATGATGGTGCGTCCGGTCCTATGTCTACGTCCATTAGGTGGTTGTGAGTTATCCACGTGTGTCCCGTGCATAGACGGTTAATGAAAACTTTGTCTTCCCTATTAGAAAACCTGGCGTCCCTCTCTCCCACGGGTGGTTTGACTGCAAGCATTTTTTGTCCACTCTGTTGCCAAGAGTCGTTCCATCGTGATGTTATACGTGAATTGATGACTGGGAACCAGTCTCGGTAATGTGTGGAGATGCATTGTTCATGCTGGGTAGACACCCGTTTAGCGAGGGAATCTGTGCGCTAGTTTCCTCTTATTCCCACGTGTCCAGGGATCTAGCAGCGTAGTAGTAATTTCTTCTGTTTTCCGCCGGAGTCCCAACGCGAAGTTTATGAATACGTCCCCGCAGGGCAATTGAAGAGTGGCAAAGTAGGTGCAGCGTAGATTAAGAGTAGGTTTAACGTAGAAACAGTGGGATTAACGTAGACACAGTAGGTATAACGCAGATACAGAATAGGTTTAACGCAGATACAGAGTTGGTTCAGCACATATACAGAGTTGGTTCAGCACAGATACAGAGTAGGTTAAACACAGATACAAAGTAAATTTATCATAGATACAAAGTTGGTTTTACATATATACAGAGTAGGTTTAACGCAGATACGGTAGGTTTAACGCAGATACAGAGCAGGTATAACGCAGATATAGAGTAGGTTTAACACGTTATTCATTTATTATTTGCTTCTATGTTCCACCGGAGTCCCAACGCGAAGTTAATGCAGACTCCCCCGTAGGACGGTTAGGTTTAACAAAGATACAGAGAAGGTTTTACATACATACAGAGTAGGTTTAACGCAGATACCGAGTTGGTTCAACGTAGATTTAGAGTAGGTTCAACGTAGATTCAGAGTAGGTTTAACGTAGATACCGAGAAGGTTTAGCGTAGATTCTGAGTAGGTTTAACGTAGTAGGAGCAGCAGCCGCCTCCGCGCTCCACCGGAGCCCCAACGCGAAGTCGTCGCTCGATACCCTGCAGGGCCCCTGCGGGCGTCTAACGATACATAATTATGTAAGGTGTGTTGTTATATTATTATAAATACCATCCACTTCAAGGTGTGTATGTACGGTTTATGCTGTGAATGTAGGGGACCACTAGTGTGGTCCGAACATAATTTCGGAGTGGATGATGGGGCGTCCTACACCTTTAAACTTCCAAGGCAACCACCATTATCACTCGCATACATGTCTTGTATAAATCGGCTTCTGAAAGGATGGGTCTACCAGAAGCCTTCAGTCTAAACACGCAGCCAAAGAGCATGGCGGGAGTAAAAAAGAGTGCGTCACAAGGGCCACTACGAAAGGGATTTCACTCAAGTGCCCAACACGTAAGTTCTCACGTCAACCAAGTGAAATCCCTTGAGTGACGAACTGGAATTACTTATATATTACCCTGAAGTGTTGTTATATGCTCTCTGCAACGAACGTAGAAAAACTAAATCACAAGCCGATACAGTAAATTAGAGGAAATTATCATTCCTTCAATTTGTTCATCAAATTCTGAAAGAGTAATAGGGAGACAAGGGGGCGTATTCTGACGTCAAACCCATCGGTAGCAAAAAATTGCTAATCACGAGCAAAACAATTGTTGATCACGAGAAAAACAATTGTTGATCACGATCAAAACAATTGTTAATCGCTAGCAAAACAATTGTTAATCACGAGCAAAACAATTGTTAATCACGAGCAAAACAATTGTTAATCACGAGCAAAACAATTGTTAATCACGAGCAAAACAATTGTTAATCACGAGCAAAACAATTGTTAATCACGAGCAAAACAATTGTTAATCACGAGCAAAACAATTGCTAATCACGAGCAAAACAATTGCTAATCACGAGCAAAACAATTGTTAATCACGAGCAAAACAATTGTTAATCACGAGCAAAACAATTGTTAATCACGAGCAAAACAATTGTTAATCACGAGCAAAACAATTGTTAATCACGAGCAAAACAATTGTTAATCACGAGCAAAGTTTTTAATCAGGAATGATTCACGAATGATTGCTAAGCTTAGGATAAGAAGAATGGATTTTTGTGAAGAGCCGTCAGCGTCTCTTCCAACCAGAAAGAAATAATAAACTGCAACTCGTAGTCAAGAAATGACCCCCGACGCGCAACAAGATCTATACGCAGGCATTATTGAAAATACCTTTTGAATATTGAAAAAGTGGGAATAACGTAGACGCGATTAGACGATAGTTCAAACGCACGTAACCCTTTGACAATTAAACAGATCCTCGTATCCAATATTCGTTATTAAAGGAACAGAAACGCATTGTTATTTTGACATCAAAAATATACTGAAATTAATAGGTGATATCAATTAGGCCACAATGCCACCGTCAAGCGTTGTGTAATGAAACTAAATTTTTGTACTATCATTATATTGCACAATATTAGCAGCACATATACGTCAATTGTGTACAATCAATATATTGCACAATATCAGCAGCACATATACGTCAATTGTGTACAATCACTATATTGCACAATGTCAGCAGCACATATACGTCAATTGTGTACAATCACTATATTGCACAATATCAGCTGCACATATACGTCAATTGTGTACAATCACTATATTGCACAATATCAGCAGCACATATACGTCAATTGTGTACAATCACTATATTGCACAATATCAGCAGCACATATACGTCAATTGTGTACAATCACTATATTGCACAATATCAGCAGCACATATACGTCAATTGTGTACAATCACTATATTGCACAATATCAGCAGCACATATACGTCAATTGTGTACAATCACTATATTGCACAATATCAGCAGCACATATACGTCAATTGTGTACAATCACTATATTGCACAATATCAGCAGCACATACACGTCAATTGTGTACAATCACTATATTGCACAATATCAGCAGCACATAAACGTCAATTTAAAATGTCATTCACAATTTTCGGATGAGAAGCAGGAGAAGGCCCTTTTTGTTTTCTTCCCCTTCTGACTTTTCTTGTCTTTCTTCTTCTTCTTCTTCTCCTCCTCGAGGGTCGTTTGAGGTGATGTTGATTCACTTTTAAAAATGTCTGCAGAATGTTCCGTGGTTTCAACTGATGCGATGGGGTTCTCTACTTCTGCACACGAGGCTAGAACATCGACCTGTTCTACAACGATTTCATTTTCCGCAACGTTGTTGGGCTCTGCAAGAGTGCTTTCCCTTGCAACAGAATCGTCGCTCTCCGCAGCACTTGTATCTTCTGTGCCCAGATCTTGTCCACAGTCACAATCTTTGTCTCCTGTCGATGGAGCTTTTCTATCTAGATAAATCTCATCGCTAACCACAAACCTCTTTAGTTCCTCTAAAGTGTCAAAGTACTTGTTTACAACTGCCTTCATTTCCGGAGTTGAGTTGTCGTCCAGGGTCGGTCGTCTGTAGCTGAGTTTGACTCTTGGCGTCGAAGGTCCTGGTTCACAGACATCTCCTATCACCTCTAAATCTTCTTCGGGAGGCTGTACAGGCTTTTTGGGTCCTTTCAGAACAATATCAGCTAACTCACTTCTAAATGAACGTCTATTATTATTTTGGGCAACGGCACTCTTCAGGGCATCACTTCTGGCGAATAGATCTTGCTGCCGAGCGCAAAGTTCTTGAAAAGTTGGTGGTTCTTTGCCCTCAGCCAAACTGAGATTGCTTCCGGTAGTCACTTTGCTGTCTTCGAGGCTGTTCATCTCTACTTTGTGTTTAAGATCACTGTGACACCCACCCATTGTGATATGTATGTTAGATTCAGAAAACACTTTACGACAAAGTTTCAAAGCACTCGCAATTCGCACCAAATTTTCAGAGTGTTTACACTTCTCACAGAATCTTTCAGTAGGATATCTGGAATACAACTAGAGAGTAACACAGTTGAGGTATGTAGAGGTATGGAGGAGCACGACAGCCTTGTCTCAAGTTTGGCAGCAACTAAGCTTCTATGTATCCTAAACAGCTCCGTAACCGCTTTCGTATGTCAATCTCGTTATCAGCTGTGAATAGGCCTATTTTAACCTTCCAGCGTATGACTGAATACACAAAGGGGTGGAGGGAGAGGGCGACTTACGGGCTCAAACAGACCTTTCAGCTGATGACTCGTTTCAAGTTCCACGTCTAGGGGTAATGGAGGTAGTAGGATAAGCTGGGTGTTCGAATTCTTCTCAACTGAACGAACGAGAAGTGAAAAGGAGGTGTGTAATGAAATGGAGCCTGTAAAGAGAAGAAGGAACTTCATGTGCTCTAATGAATAAAGTTGTGTGGATTGAAGCAACACCCAAAGATGATTTACATACAAAATAATTCAAGTAATTCATGTAACTATTAGTGAGAAGCAGAGTGAGTCACTAGATCCGAATAGATTGCCTGGTAATCTACCGAATGTGTACTTGGATGCGCTTATCAAGTCGTAAATCTCAGATCCCGGTTTCTTGTTTGAGAAGAAAGTGATACAAGTTTTCCATTAAACGAGTAAACTAGAAGTGATAGGGTTCAACAATATCCGCCGTGTGATTGGTGTCCACCTATCACTGCCATGACGTTGGTGGGAGGCAACCATGACCACTGCACCACTGCTATGATGTTGTGAGGACCAACCATGACCACAGCACCACAGGCATGATGTTGGTAAGAACCAACCATGACCATAGGACCACAGGCATGATGTTGGTAAGAACCAACCATGACCACAGCACCAAAGGCATGATGTTGGTAAGAACCAACCATGACCACAGCACCAAAGGCATGATGTTGGTAAGAACCAACCATGACCACAGCACCACAGGCATGATGTTGGTAAGAACCAACCATGACCACAGCACCACAGGCATGATGTTGGTAAGAACCAACCA
>SDVV010039756.1:0-10598 GCA_016164225.1 Gammarus roeselii | reverse complement strand
AACTAAGGATCAGCTGGGCTGAGTTGTTGTTGTTGTAGCCCAAAATCCGCGATACCCGCCAACATGCTCGTGTTGATACAAGGGTAGGTGGGAGATGATGAAGTCAACTGCCACACAACCCACAAAGTTTATCCAGATATCAACATGAACTCTCCATCCCACCACTAAGCTGGTCGCCCCTCTATCATCTCTGTGCTGAGTAAGCTTACTTAGTGAGGGAGTTATTCCTTCACACTGAGAAATAATTGACTGGTATCTATAGTTGAATGTACAAATACTACTGTGAAACAATCTGTTTGAAAAGGTCAAATGCCTTTACATTTTAATGTTGCACTCATTCCCCTTCAAATAATTTACTCTGGTAGCTATGAATATAAACAAATACAACTATAGAAATATATTTTTGAAAATGACGAACCTTTTTAAAATCCAATAAAGCACTAATTTCCATACCATGAATACAAGGCATGCTGTGCTAGATAGCTAAATTTTATTGGCTGGAGTACTGTTATCTTAAATGACTACTACTTTGAAAAAAACAGTTCACACCCAGTTTTTTCAATAGAAAGTTTACACTTTGGCCTAGACTTGTCACACTGCTGTAAAACATTGTCCTAATGAAAAGCTCAGACAACGTAAAATTAACCTATATTTTTTGTCTGGTTATTCATATTAGAATTGGATAATGAATAACAAGTCAGTTTGAATGGAGGATGATAATATTCAATAACAAAATGCATGTGGAGAGTTGCCCCCAACTTCACTTTCTACCTGGGAGTGACTCCCCATAGTCATATATTTGTACAGGGTTGCAGAAATGTGTATTTATTTCATAAAATCTGTCTCATGAAAAAGTTTTCAACAAATTAATTGTATGAACGCCAAATTTGACCACCATCTGTAGTAAACTCAAGCCACAGCTTCAAAAATTGGTGGAACTTAGTGGAAAAACATATTTACTTGGACAATTTTTCAAAAATTCTGTGTGCAATTTCTACATTGAACTTCATTTTTCACTTCTGTCATTATTGAACATATTCTGTGCCAACTAGTTGATGAGGATTTGACAGTAGTTGAAGACTAGTCAAGAAGCATGGGGCAAATTCAAAATCAACTTCAACTACAAGATCTTCAAAACATTTGTCATCCTGTTATTGAATTTGTCACAATCTCCATAATAAGATTTTGATCAAACAATGTTTAGTCATATTAAATTAAATAGGAGATGTCCGACAGCATTTCTCAATGTAAATTGAGACTCCTAGTAACTTCTACCTCTGATGACAGTTTGCTTTAATTTTGTGTCAATCAAATAGCTTTTGGTCATTATTTGACTATCATGGTGACTTTATCTATTTTCTTGGAGATAAACACTCCCCCTAGACTTATATTTGTAGCCTCAAATCTGTTTTTGGTATTGGAATTATATATTTCTAGTTGTAACTCAGAAATATAACCATAACCTACTCACAAATCTATATTAGGCATCTAACTATCATTTTCTTGGATCTTATCTCCAAACTTCAGAGATCTATCTAAACATGTAATTTTTAGAAAGAAATGAACAACCGATTAAAATTCCAGGTATTAAATTAGAAACTTCTGTGCTATTCACTGTGGTCTGGATGGGACCCACTGTAGTCTTGTATTGCTGATGTGTAGTTTGATGGCTACCTAACCTGTATAACAATCTCTTCACAAAACTTTTAACACTTAGACCCCTAGTACCATATGTTATGCGTGTATGTATTCCTGATACCTTATTTTTTATAAGTATTGTATGATCCACTTCATTTCTAAAGCTACCTTCTTATATGTAGCCCATTCTGATAACTATCAAGGTCTAATTTAGATGATCAATAACATTTGTATAATGCACATTCAATACATGTTCCTATTCCTTTTAGACAACCATTGTATGACCATTTAAATGTGTTCCTGTAGCTACCACATTAACTACCTGAAGCCCAATTTTTATTACCATCATTATTTCAGTTTGATAAAGATAACCATCTCTTTTAAAAGCTGTTGGTCATTTAGGCCCAATTAAACCATATGAGATGTGTATCTAATCCTAATAGCTACCACCTAATTTACATTCCCTTAGTTTGATCCAATTAAACCATATGTGATGTGTATCTAATCATGATACCACCTAATTTACATTTCCTTTGTTTGATCCAATTAAACCATATGTGATGTGTGTCTAATCCTAACACCTAATTTGAATAACCTTGGTTATGACCCATCTTAACACTTGGTCATATACCTTATTTCATGGGCCTCTGATTATGATAATCATCAATTTATAACCTTCATCAATTTATAACTTAGATTACCATTGGTTGATCTATTTGAATACTGTACCTGTACTTTCTTCCATGAGGTTGTATTTGGAGCTCTTAGCCCAGTCACACCTTGTGAGCCAGCACAGGCTGTGCAATAACTTTGCTTCTCCTCCTACTGGGAGCTCATTTAAAGCTTGTATTCAATGTTGATAGCTTGATAGCGTTTGCTCTTTGTTGCAGTGTTACTGTAACGACACAGCGTTCTCAATGGACCCGACTAGCATGCAGCAGACAGTGATGGACCCTTCTGAAGAGGTAGTGTGTGGTGCTCTCCAGCCCCCAATGGAGAGTGCTGTCATGACTGCCGACACCACCAACCACCTCCTCGCCCCAAACCCTCTTGATGACCCTGCACCTCTAGCAGATTCGCCCATCTCCTCCCCAATCGGAGATGTGGATGCACTGGCCAACAATCTTGACAATGTGATACTTACGCCCCAACAGCCAGCAGCTCCTCCTACGTATGATGAGGTAAGTGTTATAAAAACAAATTTGATCAGTAGTTCTGTTACAATATTTTTCATAAATCAGTTTTGTGTGAAATAATTCAAGTGTTCAAACTCTTGCGTTAACCGCTGCTTTATTTATCTGCCCTAACTTTATTATGTCTCCCAGCCTTAGCAGGAAGGGGGGGAAGATCTTGATTTGTTTCACATTGTCTTAGTTTTTTCAGCCAAATGATTAGTATCATGTATCAGTTGGAAAGGATTTGGACCCTGATTCTAAAAAAATATTTCTTGTTGATTGTAATGGTTGAACAAAAATAAAGACTTGGCTACAGAAAGCAAGTTTACACAACATTCTACTTCATTTGAAAGTTCTTGTAGAGGACAACAGTATTTTGAAGATTGTTTTTAATTTTGAATATGGAATTTTTTCATTATAGATAATTCATCAAAGTGCTATGAATTGGGTGTCCTCAAAAAGTTTTAGGGTTCCATAACAAACAATGCACAATTTAAAAAGTATTGTTGAGTATTTTAAGTGAAGTTAGATTTTTTAAATATTATTGAAAGTGGTTCCAGGTGGTGTATGAATAATTCAGAAATGTTAAATTCAAATGTCAAGGTACTCCTAACGTCAACTCACAGGTGACCTCTCATTACATCCGTGGAGACCTACTGCAAAAGGTCAGCGGGACTTATCCTAGTCCTGAGATTCTAGAAATTTAGTGCCTATATGGACACGACGTTGTTCAGAACATGAATGTGCTTAGGTATTTGCTATGAAGCTGTTGTTTACAGTTCAGCAGCCAAAATTATTTCTGATCCAGTCTTGATCAGCATAAACATTGCTTTCCGCATCACAACCATCACATTTTGTTCCACTTGCATCTAATTACTGAACATGCTAGTCAACAAGCTTTCACTTCTTTTCTGGCCAGACACTCATGCTATAATTAAGTTCCAAGACATAAGTGCCTAATCAACAATCCACCCCTCAACCACATCACCAATATTTCTGACAATGCCTTTTTGTGGCTGATGAAATTTAATTCTCCCTCTGCATGAGCAACTTGCTGACATCATTGGACATGAAGTGCATGGCTATTAAGAATTTACTTTCCTACTGAATTCTTCAGGTCAACACACCTAATATGTTGTATTTTCAGTCTTAGTGCCTCACTCAACTCAAGCTTCTCCACCATGTTCTTTATAATGTCCAAGACCGGCCAAATGGTCAAATTCTTCTGAATTCTGGGTCATGTCAGAATAAGGGGGATGAGCTCACAGATTCCCTACTGGTCTCTACCCATCAAGAAGAATCTATCATCACACACTACGCAAATTGGTTCCTTATCATCAACTTGCTTTGACATTCAGATGGACCAACATGTGGCCACAAAGTGGACACAAAATGCTCACAGTTGAACCCTCTGTTGGAGAGTGGAAACCAAGTTTTCCAATAGAATAGACCCACAGCTTGTGCACGGAGGCGCATGGAAGACTTACAACTACTTAATGGACGTAGACATGGGACCTGTGGTGGCTTTCCAGTTAACTTGCAATGTCATTCCTTTGCTACAATGGAACTCACAAAATAGAAAATTTGAAGACCACTTTAGTCCTATATAGCTACATAATTTTTTTTTCCAAGATGCAGCTACTTTAAGAAATCTTACAAACTTCAAATTGCACTAATTATTTTTAATGAGGACTTGTCCCAAATAACCTGCATCTTCACAAACTGTAACCGTACAAATTTCACAAATTATATATGATGACCACTTCAGTCCTAAAATAATAATTTGTTTCACAATTACCTTATGGCTCAATTTTGCTTTATTAAAGACAATTTTACATGCCAAGAACACTTCACAACTTCTTAGCCTCACCCACGCTGAATTTCTTTCAATTCAAACCTGGTGATCAATGGCCTTGTTTTATCATCCTGGAGAGCACAAAATTTTTTTTGGAGGGCACACTTATGCCCTATTTGAATATATCAGGCCCACCAGTGATGCTGTTCAACTTCTTCCTGGCTTCATCTAACTTGAATTTGACTTTTTAATTCAAATCTGATGGTCTATGGCCGTCTTCTTGTAATAACTGAACTACAAATTGTCTTGAGGAGCCAACTTCTGTCCTTTTTGAACAACTTGCAGTCCACAATTACTTTTTCTGTCAAACATTCCATCCTAGTTCAAAGGACCAATGTGGTGGGGATTTACCTTATTTTATTTTGACCCGATAGTTTTAAAACATCTCCATTATATTTATTTTAAATCTTGAACTTTACCAACAAAATCCACACTGTACCTATTGATTGCATTATTCCAAGACATTTACCTTTATGGTTTAGTGGGCGCAGCCATCTTGAAGTGGAAAACATTCCTTGTCACAGTTTCTAAGTCATCAGAGCCTCTATGTTTCTATAACTAACTACTTTAATTCCCTATCCTCATAGTAGGTTAGTCTACAACTATCTCTACATCTTCCTAATATGATGCTAGTCACAAATTGTCTTAAAGATATGGACTTGTCCTTTATTTGAGAAACATTATCCAATGGATGGAGCTAGACAAAAACATCATCTCGATGCAAAAGGCAAATTCTCAAGAGCCTCCCTCTGATGGTGAGCCCACTTGACGGCAACACGCCATCTAGCCGCTGCTAGGTGCAGGCCTACTTGCTTACATCGCACCAACCACAGTTTAACGCTTCCACACTGAAGATTATATTTAGCTACTGTACTATAATAATCCTTATTATCTCATACATATAGTTACTTATATGCATTACTTCATTCACATTGACATGTATTACTTCATTCATATTTATTTACATGCCTAGTATGATTTAAGAGGAAGGAATTGGACATAGCGGCTGAAACAGACCAAAGATGGAGGGAGTGGTGGTTTCTACCTTCCCCATCTCAGGACTGCCCATGTGAGGACGACCAGACCTCCTTTACGAATTGGCTACACATGGGCTTGCAATGGAATGTCTTCCCAGCAAGTAAAGCAGGCTGTTATGTTTTCCACAGGACTGGATGCACCACAGTCTTTTTTGACACCCCTCTTCAATCCCTTGTGCAACACAACCTACAAAGCTTACTCACTGACCTGACGTACCAGAACAAGCTTATCGCTTTTGGCTAACATACCGGCCTATACAAGCTGTGTGAAAACCAAATACTTTGCAGGTGTGGCCTCTCCACCTGAAAGAGAAAGCACCGAAAATATAATTTGAATATCTAGCTATGTAAGAATCCGCTTCATTCAAGTATTGTTCATGTGTACACCAGTGGGTTTATATACCATGGTCAAACTGTGGAAACAATTTGATTAACTCTTGTTCTCACACACAAGGGAGGAGCGATGATCTTTGTGTTTACAATGACTTGCCTCTTAGCTTGGGTGGAAATATTCCTCCGACATAATACATAATTTGCCAGCTTATGAGCAATATTGCAATTTAATGTTTATTTTATCATCCCTTTTTGATGTCTTCCTCTTCAGTTTTAAAGCTCTCATCACATGTAATTTCACCTTCTAAAGCTCTTATTGGGTACTTCAGCATTTATTAGGGATGCACCGGATATTGTTATTGCCTGATAGCCAGATACCAGATATCCGGCCAACTTGCATGACTGGATGTTGAGCATCCGGCCTGATATCCGGTTAAATTAGTTTGATTAACTTTTAATACTTTGTGATTAAAGTTAAATAGCTTTAATCCTTAATTTGTCATTGTTTGTGATGAGTTTTCACAGATTGCCAGATTGATAACTTGATAGAGCTAAAGATTAAATTACTTATTTTTTATTTACTTCATTCCAAGTTCGTGTTCAGTTGTAAAATTTAAATTAATTTTTTTTTGTTAGGTATTTTTCAACTTGCACAGTTATTTTGTTAGCTTTATAACTTAAACTTCATACATTTTGACTGAGTTTCTGTCCTGTGATGTTTGTGGCAAGTTTTAGTGCACATTCTACTAACTAATCAGCTGTATGGAACTATTTCAAGGAGAGCATTCACCACAAAGCTGAATGTGCTCAGTCGTCCTCAGTAAGACTCATTATGAAAGGGAAAACTCCAAGGTCATATACAACCAAACCACTCTGGTATCACTTCAAACCAAAACACCAACACCTGAATCAAGTATCTTCAAAAATTAATTAAAAACCTGGTATCGGGTTAGATATTGAAGTGGATAGGCTGGATACGGGATACATTATCCGGTGCAACCCTAATTTTTTTCAGTTCCATTAATTGTTGTTGAAGGTATTCCATGACATTTCAAACAATCCCAAAATCAAACGCAGGCCACCATTATGCTTTTGCATCTAGTTTCTCTTATATCATTGTTAATGACACCTCTATTGGGAATATGTTTTGGTAGTTGATATCAAATGTTATGTGAGAACTACCACACACCTTGCAGATAATTTGTTTATGGAATACAAACTTGATTCTTAATTGTCATGATTAAATGATAAGAAATAATATTTATATTTCAAATACAACAAACACTGCTGAGACACAAGATCCTTTTGCTGCAGTAGGTGATGTCCTGTTTCAAATTTGGAAATGTTCTGTTGCTTCTTCAATTTTGGACATAATTGTTAGTTAGTCACAAGTCATGAAAATAGTTCTGTGAGTACCTCCATTTTCATTATGTTTGCTAGTTTTTTGCAGTGGGGAAAAAAAGTTCTGAGGCATCATATTTTGATTATGACTGTTGCAAGTTCAGAAAATGGTTTTTCTGCAACATTTAATTGTTTTCCTGACTGTTAGTTGTTAGCTACTTGGTCAGCTAAGATTGATGGTAGCTAATAATTGTGTAGAATTATATTACTTACAGCAACCAAAGAGTTATACTGAATATAACTGCCAAAATAATAGCATGAAGTGATGACCACTGCAACTGGATAGCCACTTCCAATAGTTTCTGCATCAGTGGGAAACTACTTGCGCTGTAGCTGTTTTTATCACCAAGGTGCACCCTGGTCGTACAAACTAGTTGTCCTCCGTCTCTACTACTGTAGAATAGCTCTATTATAAGTGAAAGAGTTGAAAAGAATAAACTAATTACATGTAGCTAGATACTCTGTAATCTTGGAATACAATGTTGTGATGTGGAAATACCAAGTGGAATGAGGTGTGAAATGCGGGGAAAGCAATAATAGGTGGGCAAACTGCTCTAAAATGGGGTGGAATTGGGTGTGAAATGTGGAAAGCAATAACTGGTTAGGAAATTGCTGTCCCTAAAGAGGTCGAATCAGGTGTGAAATCTTGGCAAAGCAATAAAAAGTGGGCATACTGATCTCAAAAGGGATGGGATCAGGTGTGAAATGTTGGCAAAACAATAACAGGTGGGCATACTGATCTCAAAAGGGGTGGAATCAGGTGTGAAATGTGGGGAAAGCAAGAACAGGTGAGCAAGCTGTTGTCTCTAAAGGGACTGTGCTGAATGGGAGAAATTTAAGGGAATTATGAATGTGTGAATAACTGACCTATCGATCCTTCCAGAGGGAACCATTGAACTAATATGCAGTTAACCATGGCAAAGTGGGTTCTTGATTATTTACAAGCAGTCTCCTGACACCGTAAGCCTATGACCTCTGACACCATGAACTGGTATGAATATCAGTTTGTTTCATATTCTCAGGAGTCTGTGACTACCATGTGGCCACAGTCATAGGGACCTCAAGTTCCTAATGAAGTGAAAAATTAAAGATAATAATGAAGTTATAAATATTTATAACGAAGCAAGACTAAGCATGTTTGGGCTGGATATTATAGTGGAGCAAAGAATCCTATGTACCACTGAACATGCAAGTGCATGATGATATAATTAAAGCAAATAGGGAACCATGGAAACTGAAAAAATGCAACAACACAATAAATAGTGGAAAAATAGTGAACAATATCAAAGCTGCAAGCAGTGTAAATTATTTTCAATAAATAAAGTAGCAAATAATCAATAATAACAATATGCATGTGCATAAAAATAATCAGAACTGAAAATCTCATGAATCCATTAGTTGGGTACTGAATACTTCATAGTAAAATTTGGTCGAGAATAATGAGGCAATGTTAACTACCATCAATATTAGTTTATATCAATATTTAAAGTTTAGGTTATAGTTATTGGGTCTGTGTTTGCATTGAAGTTAGGATGAAAATGTATATAATAATAATAATGATGAATGAATGACAGAAATTAAAGACTAAACAATTAACTGTAAATCACCTACCATGGTCAAGTAGTGCAGGAAACTTTGGCTTTACACTTCGCTACCTAGTCGGAGAGTTCCCTTACTGAAAAATGAGCTGTGATTGTACCAGAAAAGAAGCACCGTCCACGCACAAAAATACTGGCATTATAATTAGTTAAAGGTTCTGAAAGAACAAAATTGACAATCAGTGAATTGAACAAAACGTAAGATGATTAATAAATTTATTTATGAACACTTGGAAAGTGAAAATTGATCTTGTAGCAAGACTGAGATTCTTTGGGATGTAAATTATTGACCTTATGGTCTCTGTAACAAGCTACTTTTTTTAAGAGCCAACTGTTGCTTCAGTCCATAAAAATAACAGCTAAGTAACCAATGCTCCTCTAGTAATTTTTACTTATCACCCCTACTCTGACAAGTAACTGAACATTTGGAAGTACAGTAAAATTCGATAATCTTCTTGATTATCAAGATTGTATTGAATAGTGACTGTTCTTGGGTGTGCTTGAGCACTGAGGTGTTGTTGATTTTGAATGGGGGTTGTTGAATTCATCCTGATGTCATCAAAAGTGTTAGCTAGTTGCTACAGAAAATACCTCAGTCCTTGAACATAGATCCTGATGCAACATGCATGTAACTTAGAAAGTTATCTCATAGTACAAAAGATTTACATTTTGGATTTTGTTACAACCAAACTCATAAAGCCCATGCCCTTGTTTTGCTAGCAATGTCTCATTCTTTCCCTTCCTTCACAGCTGTTTCCAGCTTTGCCCAGCAGTGGCGAAGGCCTGGGAATGGCTCAGAATAACACGCAAACCAGTGGAGCACCAGCTGCAGCCAGCGGTGGCTGGGGTGCAGCCGCCCGCAACAACGATGCCATGCGCATACAGACATCTGTCATCACCCAGGTATAGGTGACTCCTTAGACTGGTTGGCAGGTAACAACTGACTTTGATGTTGGGTCATCATCTATATGATAAAATCTGAACTTATCAATGAATTTTTCAATTGATAATTGGAAAGGATGTAGTGATTCTTCTTTGCCTTAGCCTGCCGAGATGATAGCCTTAAGTAGCTCTGCCTTGGGTAGCTTGTGTATAGTAGAGGCTGGTTATACACATGAGTCACTTTGGGAACAACAGTATTTGAGGCTTCAATCAAAGGTATTAGATAAATGAATGCTTTGGAAGTCTAAATCCTTGTTTTGCTCATTGTAACTTTCTCTTGGCATTGCCGTATTGAATCTATTTATCCATGTGTCTCTTCAACTAGCTCTTGATTGCACAGGTGTTTCACGTGCGCCAGGAAGAGCGTGCTAAGCTGAGTGATAATAACCAGTTTGGTGAGTCGGCCTCCTCCTTAATCTGCGCTGACATCACCAAGAAAACGGGTGCGCACATCGAGATCTCCTCGGCTAAGGACCACAGCCTCACGTTCCTCGTCACCGGAAAGAGCGACGCTGTGGCTAAGGCCAGGAAGCTCGTCCTTGAGAAATTCCAGGCTCAGAACCGCCAGACCATCAAAATACCCAAGGTGATAATCGTGTAGATGTCCTTAGTTAATTTA
>SDVV010039755.1:0-10598 GCA_016164225.1 Gammarus roeselii | reverse complement strand
AAACGAATAGCAGATACTTTTCCCAGACTTGGGGTTACATCTAAGAAGACCCTAATAAACTTCGAACATATTGAGTTTGTGAAATTATGTACATATGTTATTTTCACTCAGATGAAAATAATTGTTTATATTCGACGAAATCTCGGGATTTCGAAACAGAACAAGAGGCCTACTCTGACGTTTCCCCCATTAGCCGCACCTCTCGTAGCAGCGTGTAACTGGCTGGACGGGTCCCCCATGTCCCTCACGACAGCTTTCGCTTTAAACAATTAATCAAATGGAGCCTGACGTGTTTCCAAGTATTTATCTGCAATTATCACCGCTCGACGACACATCAGTCTTAGAAGAAAACACTGATTGTGTGTGAACCTGTAAGAGTGCTCACCAGAGACGGTCAACAATATTTGTTTGTTGTAATAAAGTTATTCATTACGTCAAGCTGTGTAGACAATCAAAACAAGATAAAATTCATAGGATGAATTAGGAGGTCGAAAACATAAGCCCTTTATGCCGTAAGCAGATTTGTTCCCTCGTTAATTAGGGCAGAATTTCTATTTTAAAAGTGAATACATTCTGTTTACGGCATTTAGGATATTTGCTCTACAAACACATCTCTCTACTACGAGAAAGATAGCAGTGTATGAATAGGAAATATTCCTAAGACTCCTTTATGCACTGAAATTGAGCTGGTTGACATAATGGCTGCCATGTAATTGCCTTTATAGTCCCTGCGCACGGCATCCATCCGACTGCCCTTCAATGCCGAGGCCTAAGACACTCGACTTGCACGGCAAATGACGACAAAAAAAAAGGTTAAAGTTGTAAAACAAATAGCATTTCTCTGGAAAGTGTGGGTGTTTTTTCCAAAAGGCTGTTTGATTTCATCGTTGAGAGTACCGACCGGGGGCAGGGAAACCAGTGTATAAGGCAGCCCACTTTATGCATCAGCGCGTTTGAAGCGAAGACAGCATTTGGAATTTTTTTATTCTGCTATTTTCTATAAAACAAAAATTCAAATCCCTTTCACGTCCCAGGGTATTGTGAAATGTCGACACCATGAAATATGAATCATACACCAGTACGCGTTGAATGGGTGTAGCAACGCCGAGATGGAGGACGAATATCCATAACAAAAATTGTGACATTCGGGTCTAAGCAGGGCCTTTTGAAACAAATGCTTCCAACACCACAACATCAGCAACAGATTTGGGGAGTCGGTCATGTCCATTGATGTGCCTGAGTCGGTCATGTCCGTTGATGTGCCTGAGTCGGTCATGTCCGTTGATGTGCCTGAGTCGGTCATGTCCGTTGATGTGCCTGAGTCGGTCATGTTCGTTGATGTGCCTGAGTCGGTCATGTCCGTTGATGTGCCTGAGTCAGTCATGTCCGTTGATGTGCCTAAGTCGGTCATTTCCGTTGATGTGCCTGAGTCGGTCATGTCCGTTGATGTGCATGAGTCGGTCATGTCCGTTGATGTGCCTGAGTCGGTCATGTCCGTTGATGTGCCTAAGTCGGTCATGTTCGTTGATGTGCCTAAGTCAGTCATGTCCGTTGATGTGCCTGAGTCGGTCATGTTCGTTGATGTGCCTAAGTCGGTCATGTCCGTTGATGTGCCTGAGTAGGCCATGTCCGTTGATGTGCCTGAGTAGGTCATGTCCGTTGATGTGCCTGAGTAGGCCATGTCCGTTGATGTGCTTGAGTTTATTACTATCCCTAGAACCGTTTGACAGATTGGGTTCGAAACCTCACCAAAATGTTTTAAATTTATTGCAGGTTAGTTTAGGTTACGTAAAAGAAGAATCGATATCTTTCTTAAACAAATGTAGAAAGTAGAACATGTTTCCGGTGCACTATTGCACCAAATCACTTCAATCTTAGAGACGACGTTCAGAGACCTCTTCTGGGACACTAAGCAAACTCTTTGTGACGATCATTGTCATGGTCATTTCCATGATCCGACTTAGTTACAAGTCAGGGGGGTCGGTGCATCGAGATTCAGCGGTGCTTGGTAGTCATGGAGCCGAATCAGAACAGTACATGGAGGATAATCGTGTGTAGGTGGACAGAGTAAGTCAATTGCTAACACTCAATCGTGCTGCGTGGAATGTACAACCGCTCATTAAAGGTATCATAAATATTCTCATGAGCTGATCAAACAGTTCTATAACAGCATCCCGTGGCTCTCAAGGCAGTAAAACATTCAACAGCATTTTAGGTGTGTGAACACTGTGGTACCGCACCTATAGGGGCACCAACCCAACGGAAGCGCCCACGCTACTCTTAAATTCTTCCACCCAAATGTCACGATGCCGCAACACTCTCCCGCATGTCACGCCACCTTTTACGGACTGACAGATGGAGATGAGGTGACATTGCCGCACAAAATACCAAGAAATGTGGCTTCGTGTACGAACACTTTTATGCAGACCTTTACACCTTTAAAACAGTGATGCAAGTTCGGCTGTTCAGAATGGTGGGGTCTGCTTTTGAAGTTGGTCGAAGACATTGCCCTCTTACGCAACCTGCATCAAGCATGCACAAAATTCACATTTCTGTCTGATGAATAAGAGGTAGATTTCGCGTTCGTGCTAATGTTCTTCAGTTGAGTGTTTCAGCTGTCATACAGAAATGTTGATATTAATGTTGGGACTGTGTAGTTCCGCACTGCACGATGACAATGATAAAACAATAGTCGTTTACTGTGCTACCTACCACTAATGTGGAGAGAAAGTGCCACAAACGGTTGACTTTTGAATGATCATGATCATCAGCCTCTTTTGTGATTGTGTTTAAATCAAGAAGAAGTGCTCTTTCCTTGTAATATTGTAATAATGTTATACACTCTAACGCAAAATACATTATTCACGTCTGTTCCTGTATGGGAACATTAATGTGTGAGGGAGTCTTCTAGTCGGCAGTCTCTAACGATTCACAGTAAACATATAGCAGGCCTCGCCCCCCCCTGGTCATGTCCGCTTCCGTAACTTGCGCTCTCATGAGGGGGGTTAGAAAGGGCCGGCTTTAAAGCAATTAGTGTGGCACAATTAGCTTGCGCTCTTATTGGGGGGTGGGGGGTGGGAGGGGGGGGGTTAGAAAGGGCCGGCTATGAAGCGATTAGTGTGACACAATTATGAAGCCGTTCCAGCAATGAAAGAACCTACATCTCTCGGACTAGGAAGTTGGCGCCTCCCAAACTGGAACACTTAATTTTGTTCCACGTCGCTTGGACTAACTTGGGAAAGTAGACGAAGTGTATAGTCGGCACCTCTAAATATCATTCCTATTTTTCTTGAAAGTCTTGTGATGATTTACAAATGAACATAATTTTTTCATATGATGAAGAAACGTCAGTTGGAAATTCCTGTTGATTTTGAAGGTGCTTTTGAAGTAAGGGTGCACTCGGTTCAGAAGATGCCTGTCAGAGAGACGTAATTCAGTAAAGTTTGGAGAAAACTGGTGTTTTCTTTGTACTGTCTACACCATCGTACATTATCATGCCCGCTTGGTCCATAGGCCGTCCCTGGTCTAGCTGGGAATCACATTATCATGCCCGCTTGGTCCATAGGCCGTCCCTGGCTTAGCTGGGAATCACATTATCATGCCCGCTGGGTCCATAGGCCGTCCCTGGCTTAGCTGGGAATCACATTATCATGCCCGCTTGGTTCATTAGCCGTCCCTGGTCTAGCTGAGAATCACATTATCATGCCCGCTTGGTCCATAGACCGTCTCCGGTCTAGCTGAGAATCTTACGAAATAATAATTGATTCAATCGCAATAAATTCTCTATCGGATGGCATAGTGCAAGGGTAAGGGTTAAGAAAAGGGAATTATTGTTAAATATTTATTCTCGAAGAATATATTTACTTACAGGTACATACTTGCCACATTGACAAGACACATAATTGCTATTGGCATACTTCCTACCTACTTACATTAAATAAGAATAATTTAATGACATGGCATTGGGTGGTACAGGCGCAAGTAACGCCCTCTCAAGGACGGGTCTCGAATGACAAGCTTTCCATGAACAGATTAGATTTAGTGAGTAGATGCAATAAATAAATTAATCTGATCTACTAGCTCAATCAATCGTATGATTTGATACCTTTCATAATAATAGTACGTCTCTTCACCATAAAGTTCGATGTGCAAATGAAATGATTCGATGTGTCAGGATCTGTGCTACCGTAACAGCTCGAAAAATTTCGTCCGGAAACAAGTCCGTTTTACGATAAGCACTTTTTCTCTAGAGAATAGCAAAACCCAAGTTATCCGGAAAGAAGGCGTCTCCTCCACCTGGTTCGCTGCTCCAGCTCGCGTCCACTTGGCCCAAGTCCCGAAACGATACACGAATTGATTATCGTCTCTAAAATGGGTTAAGTCGTCAATCAGTAGCCGTACTTCGACTTTGGACAGACTGTTTTGTACGTTTTCTTCGTCTCGTACACAGTGCTGTAAGTTGGGATGTACTCTGTCTTGTACTCTAGGTCGGTTTTGTACTCTGTTTCGGTGACGTACTGCGGTTCGTAAACTGTTTCGTACACGGTCTCGTAATCGATGTTAGTCTTGTACACCGGCACGTACTTAGTATCGGTATGGTACTGGGGCACGTAGTCCACCTTGGTAATATACTGAGGAAGGATATCTGTCTTGTACACTGTCTCGTAGTTAGTGACATACTGCAGGTTCTTCAATGTGACGATCTCAGTGACGTACTGAGGGATGTAGTCTGTGGTGTACTGGGTGACGTAGTCCTTGTGGTGGACGGTGTGATAGAAGGTCTTTGGAATGACTTCCGTCTTGTAGACTTGCTTGTACACCGGGATCTGAGAAAGGGGGAAGGGAATAAAGTGACGATTAGAAAAAATTATGATTAGTATTAACGTAACTGTAGATACATTATTAAATACAGACGTTGAATCAATCATCTACTTTTCAGGAGTTAACCCCGAGAATTTCGATTTGGTTCAGTTTGAATTCTGTTCGTCTTCAATTTTCGACAAAGATACTGGTACCCATTTCAAATTCAGTACATTATCTGGTTCACTTACGTCCACGTATTTGGTGTGGTACTTGGTGATGTAATGAGCCTTGTAGCAGCCCTTGCCCTTATGACCCTTGCGGTGGATTCCTTTATAGTGGTAGCCATGCCCGTATCCGTGTCCATGACCGTATCCACCATGACCTCCTCCACCGTGTCCGAAACCTCCATTTCCACCGCCATGACCATACCCACCGTACCCTCCGTGACCATAACCACCATGGCCGTATCCTCCGTGACCGTAGTGCCCTCCAGCCGTGGGATCAGCAACAGCTATGGCAACTGCCTTGGCTTCAGGTACGGGTTCTGCGACGGCCTCGGCTTTTGGCTTGGCGTCGGCTTCTGAGAGGGCGACACCGACGATGGAGAGGAGGAGCAGGGCCACGAGGGCGGGGGTCAGAAGAGGGGATAGGGGCGCCATCTGGAGGAGGGAAGGGATAGCTTATAGCAAAGAAGCATCACATGAAACGGAAATCATCTGGAGGACGGGACAAATGTACATAGTTTAAACTGCTAGCAAAGTTTGAAGATTCGAGGAATAATTGACGAAACAAAACATGTCAGTCTTCAATTGAGTTGTCAACACTTGTTCACTTTGTGGTCTAGCTAGAAGTTGTTGTCCAATCAAAGTCCAATCAAACTATAGTCATAAATCACTACTTGATCACACTTTGGTTTTGTGCTGTTGAATCTGTTAAGCTGATCCATCTTCATTTGGAACAGCTACCAGCCTGCAATACGGCACTGACGAAGAGCAATGCACCTGATATTGTATATATTTGTTTATAAACTTCGAGAGGATACAACGTAGCACTGTTGTTGTTATTTTTTTAGTCCGCACTTCCACCAGTGGCGGTGGAAACCGTGGCCAGCGCAGCATCCAAAGCCCCCGATACCCTACGACGGAGGGGGTGGGTAGGAGGAATGATCGAGCAGGAACAGGATATGTTGTTACTGCCTATATCTGTATTAACTTTGTAAGTTGGGAGCTATTCAATACAGCGCCACCCGTGTGGCATATTTCTGCAACACCAGATCGGTAGCGTGTTCGTGTTCTTCAGTCGTGCTGCATCGTACCAACAAGACGCACGTGGGATGGCCTTAGGCGGGACAAGGATTAGTGTTAGGACCAAGGTTGAGCTCGATGTTTTGTGGGAGAGGAATAGCGGCGATTGTTCACTTTCCTCTGCAAAAAGTGTAGTCTGTATGATGTGGCTCTGATATCCTGCAACTGTCAGCGGACCAGAGGCCTGGGCAGCACGCGGGCCGTATCAAATTGAACATTGTAGAGAAGACGGACACGACCCCATTCACACAGGCCATGAGGTGGAACTGGTTGGGTTGAGGGACTTCCGCCGCCACCGCAGGCAGGTCCCCCGCAATGAATCAGCCCACCTAAAGCATGTAACAGTCAAACGTTCCATAATAATTGCAAAATGAAAGTGCCTATTGATATTGTTCGTGCGTCTTCATTTTGATTCGAGAGCGTCAACGCTAGAGGTCCTACTCCGCCATCACGAGTCCGGAACTATACTACTACATCATGCAAGATTGGGCAAAGGTCAGTGTTTTTGTCGGGTGTGTCCGGCGTTACGCTAAGCCTAAATGCTCCATTCTCTTCGCAAAAATAGCTTCGCCGTCGCTCCACTATTATTCGACCCTAGAATAGCGACGCAGCGCTGTCATTAAAACGGAACTTTCTTGCCACCGGCCTTAATAATTCTCCGTGCTTCCCGTAACGTCGTCACGGTGTTACAGGTCCCGCGATGGATACCGTCTGCGGAACACCACCGCGCTACCAGTCACACTCTAGGTAGAAGTCCGCGGCACGTGAGTGGAGAAGCATGAGAGATCGGAACGAGAAAATGGAAAGAGCTATTTTCTTCCAGTCAGGAGGGAGGGGGAGGGAGAACTGCAGGAGTACCTCAGAGAGATGTTGTCGGCACGGCGGTCGAGAAGCAACTGAGGGAACATGGCGCCGTTACACGCTTATATTGGCGTACACATTGACAGTTTCTATGACATAACACTCCAGCGAGGGGAGGAGGCCGTTACTACGTCTACTACACTTGTGTCTACTACACTTGTGCGGCGACAAGGAAAAGGGACAGTGACAAGACTCAGGGAGACGCGCTTAAGCGGAAAAACATTGCCACGTGATTCCTTTTGTCTCGAATTTGTTATATAACTATACCCTGCATTGTACGACAATTCCATTCATTGTAAAACTGTTGACTTATCTTTTATTTTTTATGCCGATTAATTATCAATGTTCCAAAATGTACCTGGGTTGTTACAATAATTTTGCGGTCTAACAGCATTTCGGGGACAACCATTTACACAACATTCCACTAAGTCATTAACTCATGTTTATAGATCAACACATTCATCTGTATGATAGAACAAGGGATACTCATGATAAAGTGCGGGTCAAGATTAGAGGGGCGGAGCCTATTAGCCGCGGCACTGGGAACCAATCCCAATTGGTGCAGATTCTGAGGCACGAGGGGAACAAGAGAGGGTATCAACCGTGTGGACGTTCAGATAGGCTAACACTGTGCTCTTAAAAGAACGTGTTGAGGGGAACACTACGCAGTAGGCGAGAGAAGTGAGACGAAAGATTCAGGAGCTCAGGGGTTGTTAGCGGGCAACAAAACCAAGTGTTTGGAATCGTGTCGGCAAGACGGCGACAGAAAAAAAGTGAAGCGAAACATTGAATGTGGTAGGATCCATTCCGTACACACTTAATGAAATGAAAAATACCTACGTAAGCAGCCACGTACAGGACA
This sequence comes from Gammarus roeselii, assembly GCA_016164225.1. Classification (NCBI taxonomy): domain Eukaryota; kingdom Metazoa; phylum Arthropoda; class Malacostraca; order Amphipoda; family Gammaridae; genus Gammarus; species Gammarus roeselii. Next base: position 2,768 of record SDVV010039755.1, on the reverse strand, counting down.
TCACGCCATCAGAAACATTAACTACAGCAATCATAATAAGGCCTGGGGTGCCGCTAAACCAATTTAACGGAATTACTATCATCAGTCAATGAACCGAACAGCCGAAGGGTGGGAGGGAGGAAGAAACTGTACGGGTGAACAACGGGACGCAAACAAAATGAATTTCCCTCAATTTATGCCTATTATTGTGTCTAGCACTAACCGCATGCCCGCTTACTAATTCCAATTATACAAATTTTCTGGTTATGGTTATAACGTTTGGGCCGCAAGTTGGAGTCGACGAGGCACGGTGTATTGTTGTCGGGTAGAAAGGATGTATTGCTCTAATGTATATTGTTAAACGTCGCGTTAGAAGCCACCGTCGCTGCAACAAAATCGACATCGGCCATTGTAAGCCTGTTAGGTACTTTTTGATGAAACGAATGCTCACTTAAAATTAGTAAATATACCCTATCAAATTATTAGTCCTGTTATTCAACCTCCCTATACAAAGTCGACAGTTCTGCATAAACTCCTTCGACTGTGTCTTTAAATCTTCACCCTCCTTACCCTCGCTAGGCTATCCTATTCTGCCACTCTATGGTTCCATTGATCGTCCCGCGAGATAGCCGTGAAGGATAAGTGGATTGGCTATTTAGCCACGTACGTATATGACTCGGTGTCACTTCCCTATCCCTCCCTCTGTTGATTATTGGCGCTCCCATTCTTAACTTCTTTACCCATTTTAAACTGTACAACATGAATGCCGATATGCTTCTATCAACAGAGCTCGCAGTTCGTTCTTCGCAAATTTCAAACTAGTCATCTCTTTGCTTGTGTGTCCCTGTTCGTGCTCATCAGCCTAAACACTGTCATATGAGTTCCAGAGGGCGCAATCTACACTAAACTTACGGTTGCGTAAACATCCTGTAATAGTACTAGGTATTGTCCTACATTGATATCACTATGATGGAGACTGCATGGATCCTTTCTCTAAATTCAAAAACCTAAAACTTGCTGATGCCGTCGTATTGCATCACTGGATTCCTTATTATTCACGGACTAAGATAACAAATATGGAATTTCATCGAAGGTCGTGGAGAAGGTAGCCATTCAAACGGCTGCAGCAGCCACTTACACGACGGCATTGCGGTTCGCTGCAGCCAGAAAGCGACAGCACACTGGTTCAAAGCACCATAGAGAGTTGCTGAGAGTTGCTATTGAAGCGGCTTACAGACAAACAATGTTTTATTTCAATCATCTTCCCAAATTGATAAGATCAAAATGCATTTTTAAATGAAGTCTCCATAATTTTGGAAAAAATGTACATCAGGGTATAGTGCAAATACATAACACAGGTTGCAGGAGGTATTTAGTATATGTTTACGCTCAAAGAAAAAATTAGGATCGATATTCAAAACATCATAAACAAGTTTGGTACGCACTTTACACGAACGATTTCTTCCGTATTTTTTCACTGGGCTGCTCACCGCGCTATTCGAACGAGTATTTGAGCTTGTCTGAAAAGGGCATTACAGCTCCAGAGCATGCGGAGTCCCTGTTCCGAGGTCCACAGGAATCACTGAGCGGAGGAATTACTATTACGCCACGTACCCAGAGGCCTCTGAGGAGGTAACGTGGAGTGTCCTGTCACCGTCCTGTCAAATGGGCACTTCGGACGTGTCGTTTCGGTTACTCCGTACAGCAGCTGCATGGAGGTGCCCCTCAGACGCAGGGCACCGCGTTCTCTAGCACCCTGCACCACGTGCTCCAGCTCCCGCACCGCGTGCTCTGTCCTCCCGCACTAGGTGTTCTAGCATTCACATTGCCTGCTTTGGTATCCGCACCGCAATTCTAGCTCCCGCACCCCGTGTTCAAGGCCCCACACGGCTTGATGTTGCCCTCGTCCTCGCACCGCGTGCTCTTGGCGCCGCACTGCGTGCCATTGCCCTCAGCACCGCGTGTTCTACCCCCCAGCACTTCGCGTTCTAAATCATACATTGCGTGCTTTAGTCCCCATGACAAATTGTATAGCTTCGCACCCCGAGTTCAAGACCCGCTTCCCTCGTGCTCTAGCCACACACTGTCTGCTCTCGCCCTTCGGACCCCGTGTTCTAGCCCATAGTAACTCGCATTCTAGCTCTGCATTGCGTGCTGTAGACTCCGAACCAAGTGTTCTAGCTCCCGTACCCCCAATGTTCAAGACCCCGCACAGTGTGCTCTAGCCGCCGTCCTTGCGCAGCGTGCTCTAGCCCCCGCACCGGGTGTTCTAGCCTCCTGCATTGCGTGCTGAAGCTCCCCTCACCAGGGTACACTTACACTACTGTGTTAGTGTACCCTGCCCCTCACCGCTTGCTCCAGCCCGCTTGAATTATACCACCTGAATTATGGAGGTTACCCGATACAACAATGCGCTGGCTAATAGACTCGCCGTCTGGTTCGCATCTGGTCCCTGATGTTACCGAGCGTCCACAATGCCACTTCGCCTCTCCGTGGCCTTGTTTCGCAGCGTTTGCAGAGGCAGACGAGAATTTTGCTTGTCCTCGTCATTCGTATCTGATGGTGGCATAGGTTCATTGGCAGGAAATTAAATGTCATGGTTATTTATATAAACATGTGAAAAATACAAACAGAAGGCCGTATCCCCCAGGATAGGGGGTGGCCGACGGCAAGGCGCATCACACACCCTCACACTCACCCAACTTGGCCTTTTTGCACTAAAGGATCCGACCGGAAACCCCTCAAACACACTATGGGTCACGAGTGCGGTCCGAGGATCGTGTCAGCAG
>SDVV010039754.1:0-10598 GCA_016164225.1 Gammarus roeselii | reverse complement strand
CCTCTCACACACTCTACCAAACTCAGACACTAGCCTACATAGATTCTCCTCTGAATCCGCAACCAGGGCCGTATCATCAGTAAATAGCAACTGGCTCAACTGCCAACTCCGCCCATTCGCTTCCAACGGTTCCAAGCCACGACCCAGCACACTCGCGTTCACTTCCCTGACAACTCCATCCATATAGAGGTTGAACAGCCAGGAAGACATCACGCAGCCTTGTCTCGGTCCCACTTTCACAGTGAGCCAATCACTCACTTCGCCTTCCACTCTGACACATGCTCGGCTGCCAACATTGAAACTCTGCACTGCTTTCAACAGATGTCCGCCCACTCCATACAAACGCAACACCCTCCACAGCGCTTCCCTGCCAATCCTGTCGTATGCCTTCTCCAGATCCATGAAGGCCCAGAACACATCCTTTCCTTTGGCAAAGTACTTCTCATAGACCTGTCTCACTGCAAAAATCTGATCAGCAGACCCTCTACCACTCCTAAAGCCACACTGTTCCTCTCCAATTGCACAGTCCGTACAGTCTAATCCGTTTGATCAGCACTCGCCCGTACAACTTACCAACCACACATAACAGACTGATACCTCTCGAGTTGCAGCATTCCTTTTTATCTCCTTTGCCCTTATATTGCAGAACAATGCAGACACTGCGCAACTCAATTGGTACCACGCCGGCCACAAAACACAATTCCAGTTACCTCATCAACCATTCGACAACAATCGTTACTCTACTCTTCTTCAGGCACTCGGTCGCAACTCCATCCAAACCAGGGGCTTTCCTGCTTTCATCACCTCCACCGCCTCCTGCACCTCTTCCCTGGTAATGTCCGCCACAAGTAATTCTTCCAAAACCGGCATCCGAGCACCACCACCCACAGTAACAATGCCAGCCTCTCTGTCATTCTCGACGTTCACAACTCATCAAAATACTAGGACCACCTCTTCCGAACATCACAATTTTCCAACAACAACTGGCCATTTTCATCTTTCACCACTTCCTCCTTTCCGGTCTCTGCCTTTCTCACCTTCTTCACCTATTTCCAGAACATCTTTTTGTTTTACTCAAAATTCTGGCACAACCGTCTGCCCCACCGGGCATCAACGTACTTTTTGGCTCGCCTCACCACCCGCTTCACTTCGTTTTTCCTTTCTTTGAAGCTTTCATAAGCCACCACCGACTTCACCTGCAACTACTCCTCAAACGTTCCTCTTTTCCGTGCCACCGCCAGTTTGACCTCCTCGTTCTACCACTCGCAACCTTTCCTTCTGCACCCGCCCACACGGGGCGCACCACACACCTTCTTCGCACATTTCAGCAACACATCTCTTAACGTCTCCCATTCTTCCTCCACATCTCCCAGGTCCTGTCCTCTCACATTGTTATATTCTTCCTCAACGCCTGCTGGAACTCCTCGGCTCTACTTCTCGCATTCAGTCCACTCACTTTCACTACCTCTCTTCTCCTTCCACTCGTTTGTTGCCCTGCCACTTCTGCTCCACTCTTATTCTACCTTCCACCAGCAGATGGTCAGACACTCCTCCGCCCTCCCCTCTCAACACCCGCACATCCAACAGCCTCCCCACCACTCTCCTCGATATCAGCACAAAATCCATCAGTGCTCTCTCCACAACTGCACCACGGGCCATCCTTACCCATGTGCACTCGTGGATATCTCGCTTCTTGAACAAACTGTTCCCGACCACCAACCCCTACTCCATACACTGACCTATCAGGTTTTCTCCACTTATATTTCTGCCGGGAACTCTATACCTTTCTATCACGTTCTCCACCACTACCACTACACTTCCAAAACTCTAATAACACTCACTCAGGTCAGTCCAAAATAGCTAACTCTCCTCTTCACTCCTCTCGCTGCCAGGTCCGTAAGCACTCACAAATACCCATCTTTCTACGCCTAACTTAACTTTTACCCACATCAATCTTGTGGACACCTCCTTCCACTCGGTAACGCTACTAGCCAACCGATCACTCAATATCAAGGCCACCCCTTCTCGTGACCAACCTTCCTCCACACCAGACTTTCTTCCACTTACCGCACCAAACTCATATTCTCTCTTACCTATCAATTTCGTCTCACTCAGCGCCAAAACATCAAACTTTCTCCTCACAAACATCTCGCCAATCTCCCTCCTCTTTACATCACTCGTACTACAGCCACGCACATTCAGCGACCCTAACAATAGGGTTTGGAGAGGCGTGATCCTCTCCTCCCCCCGCTCGACTTGCCGTCTTTGAGGAAGGGTTTTACAGAGAACGGGATTCCTAGCCCCTTCGCTCCACCCCTTTTAGTCGTCTTTTACGACAAGCAATGGTTACGGTAGCACGATTCTACTCCCGGCTACAGGCGCCCTTTAGTCGCCTTCTACGACACGCGGTGGATACGGTGGCAAGATTCTAACGCCCCGGCTACAAGGCGTTACTTTTTGAAGCAATATAATCGCCGCCGGTACTTACCATTTACAGTACCTATTCACAAACCATCATTAGTCATAAACAATATCCAACGGTCTCCAGGGCGTTTACCCGGTCCTAATCTCCAGGACCGTTTCGCGCCACGAACACGCAGGACCGTTTCGCGCCACCTATCTCCACGGCTGTTTTGCACCATCTATCTCCAGGGCTGTTTTGCGCCACCTATCACCAGGGCTGTTTCGCGCCACTTATATCTACTCACAAGACTCTGCCATTGCTGCCCAACGGAATTAGTCAACGGCCTCCGCCCGAGCAAGTGGCATTCACGGACGCTGCAGTAACGATAGAGGAACTGCCAACCAAAATAGATTCACTACTAACAAAAAAGTCCATCAAAGCAACATAGCAGCCCCTGATCGCAACCAAAGAATTTCTGGCAGGATTCCGAGCCCCAATACTCTCAAATGTTACCATGTAAACGCCAGGAGTCTCCGAAACAAAATCGACGAATTGGGAACCCTCGCAATTAACGATGAGATCGACTTAATAGCCATCACTGAATCGTGGATGAAATCGAGCCCCAGAAATTATCTGGGCGAATTCACTCTCCCGGGTTTTTTGCAATTTCACAAAGATAGACTAGGCCGTAAGGGTGGAGGAGTATTGTTTCTCGTAAAAAATGCTCCACAAATAATAGAAGTCTCTATTCTAAGCAGCAGACACGACACAGTATCAATTCAAGTAGTTGGCAAACATGCAGTGTCAAATCCCATTAGTTTATCGTTCGATCAAAAGCATTGTGACAGATGATATCGATTAAAACAACACCTTCGTCGATGTCATCAGAACACAAAATAGTACAGTGCTTGGAGACTTCAATATTCTTGACATCGATTGGGAAACGGCCACTGGCCAACGCGTGATTGATTTTGCTGACGAGAAGTTTATGACCCAAATGGTAAAGACACCTACATGAGGTAGCAATATTCTTGATCATCTATATAGTGGAAGCGACTCTCATGTCACGAACGTCGAAGTGGGCAAGTCCCTTGGAACTAGAGACCACAACTGTATCCGTTTTATGATTGAGTTCGAGTTGAAATCGTCAATTAACTGGGAAGAAGTCCCTAACTTTAGATTAGCTAATTTTGATAGCTTAAGATTGGCAATGACCTCAGCATATATCCCCTCGGACAAGATGTCAATTAATCGTTAAACAATTTTTCGAGAGCCCTTCAAAATACTGAAATGACCATGTACATCGCAAAAACAGGCGAACGGCAGTCAATCAGCCTAAGTGCTGGGAAGGAGGATCGCAGCGACTTCAGTCGTAAAAGAAAGTAAAGCACTCGATTAAACTTAAGCACCCACACGACGATGCTGCAAAAAGTAATCCAAAATCAGCAGAAGGATTTTAAGACGGTCTAGAAACAAAAGAAAAAAGATTACGAAAATTAAATTTCGGCCCACGCCAAAACTAATCCGAAACAATTTTTCAGTTGTATATCTAAGCAAAAAAACAAACAAGATCTGTAATTGGCTCTCATAAAAATTATATTGGTGAGCTAGAAACTGACGACACTAAAATGTGTCCTGCTTAACCAATTTTTCGGTTCTGATTCTACGTTAGAGAATCCGGATATTTATAATCTTGAGGATATCATAGAGCAAAGACTATGAAGCCCTCAGCACAGTGAACTTTTTCCTTGCCGAAGTTACTAGATATAAAAAAAAATTGAAAGTCACAAAATCTCCTGATCTAGACCAAGTTCATCCCAGAATATTGAAAGAGACTTAGAACAAAATTGCTGAACATCTAGCAAACATTTTCACATAATCTCTCACAAATGACATCTGTCCCTCTCAATAGAAATTGGCAAACGTCACCCCAATTTTCAAAAAAAGGAACAGAAAGTGTCCGGAAATTATCGTCCAATTAGTCTCACCTCAGTCATTGGCAAATTGATGGAAAGTTTGATCACTGATTAAATTACAGAATTCTTGTAATTAAATCAGTTGATATGTGACTGGCTTCAGACGCAATCGTTCGTGTACACAATCCTTGCAGAGAGTCACTCATCAACTTGTTATCCGACTTTTCATCAATTTGATATTGGCTGAGGTGAGACTAATTGGGAGGTAATCGCCGAGACACTTATTGTCCCATTTTTTTAAATTGGGGTAACGTTGGCCTCCTACATAGAGAGGGCAGGTGACATTTGTGAGAGACTGAGAGAAAAAGTTGATTGATTTCGTTCATATTCTATTTCAGTATTCTGGCATGAACTTGGTCTGGACATGGAGATTTTGTGACTTTAAATATATCTCTATGTATAGTAATTTTGTCAGGGTAAATGTTCACTCATGGTCGATACCATGAGGAATTTGGAATATCCGTATTCTCTAACTTATAGAACAAAAGTATTGGTTATGTAGGGCACTCATTTTAGTGTCGTCTGTTTCTAGCTCACCAATATCGTTCTCAAGGGCTTATTCCAGATCTTGAATTTGTTCTTCTGGAATTAAAAGTAAAAAAGTATTTGGTATTCGTTTTGGCGTTCGCCGCAATTTCATTTTCGTAATCTTTCGTTTTACGTTTCATGACCTTCTTTAGATGTACTGACAAGGGAGGCGGTGACGCAGGAGATTGGGACGAGGAAGGGGTGACGAGGCAGGTTGTAACGAGGAAGGGAACGACGAAGAAGGGGGTGACGAGGGAGGTGGTGACAATGAGGGTAGTGAGTGCAAGACACAGGTGCTTTGGTCAGGGAAGAGAATGTTTACGATAGAAAATAAAGATGAGTTGAACAGGCCAGATCTAAATTTCCCTTATAGACTAGAACTTGGTATGGGGAATTTTGTAGTGAATGCATGATAGCATATGATATGGTAAACTATCAACACGATTACAGTAATTGAGAAGCCGATGGATATTTGTCCATCGTCATTGCATTATTTTCCCTTGTTTGAGCTGTTCAGCAAATGAGTATTTCCTCTCTTATCATCAAACAATAAGCGACCTACAGTTGAACGAATGTGTGTTCTACGGATCAATAAGCGACATACAGTTGAACGAATGTGTGTTCTACGGAACAATAAGCTACCTACAGTTGAACGAATGTGTGTTCTACGGAACAATGAGCGACCTACAGTTGAACGAATGTGTGTTCTACGGAACAATAGGCGACCTACAGTTGAACGAATGTGTGTTCTACGGAACAATAAGCTACCTACAGTTGAACGAATGAGTGTTCTACGGAACAATAAGCGACCTACAGTTGAACGAATGTGTGTTCTACGGAACAATAAGCGATCTACAGTTGAACGGATATGTGTTCTACAGAATATGTTGCACCTTCTAATGTGTACTGCCATGACAACCAATAAAGGCACAGTGTACGGTGTGCAGTGGATCTACACTACCCCTACCCCCCTCTCCCGTAGCTCACTACTCCCCTACCCCCCTCTCCAGTAGCCTTGAAATCTGGCCGCATGCACCTGTTTGAAGACTTTGATGTGCAGGAAAAAAATCGTGGATCATCTACTTCGACCTGCTAGAGGAGCGGTTCATCTGCTTCGACCTGCTTCAGGATCCTGGCAGCCAAACAGTTGGATACACGTTCATTGCAGCTGCCTTTTTGGGCCACATTGATGGCCCACACATTCAAGTTTTCCCATCGCTTATTTTCTAAACTTTTTCTTTTATTCACTTTTAGCTGCTCAGTTCAGTTTTTTACACGTCGTTTAGTTAGTTACATTTATCGGTGGCTTCTTCCCTGTGCCAAGTATATTTTTATCGCAAGTTACTCCTCTCATCATTCAATTTCACAGTGTGGTTGCTATTCACTTTTTTAAGCCCCTACGAAAATTTCAATGTGTATCTGTCTCATGTTAAGCTATAATTGATTTTTTTTGGCCTGCTTATATTGGCCAACTTGCTACATTTATATATGTGTTTTTGATTACCTCTATGTGTTCATTTACTTTTATTCGCAGGCTCACGATTATTTTTTCGATCATTTTCTTTGGGACAATTTATAATGGTTATTTTTCATTTTGCTTCTATTTTCCAATTAACTGCAATTCATGTCCTTGTAGATTTTTTTTCTTATAAGGATTTATCGTGTGCCCTCATGATCATTTTGTGTAATTGGTATTTGTCAAATTTTGATTTACTCTTCCACCTGTAACCTATATCTCGCCAGAACTTTTATATAGGCTCTTACGACCATTTAAAGATGTATTTGTCTTATGTCATGTTATAGTTCATTTATTTTCGCCTGCTCCTATCTGCCAACTTGCTATATTTATATTTGCTCACGATTATTTACGCTCACGATTATTTGCTTAGGCCTTTTCTTTTAGGACAATTTATGGAGGTTATTATTCAGTTTATTTCATTTTCCTACTAACTCCAATTCATTTCTTGGCAGATAACACTTATGCTCTTATTAGCATTCATTCTTGTGTTCTCATGATTATTTTCTGGAGTAATTTGTATAAGTCATATTTTAATTTTCTCTTTCGGCTATCACCCATATTCAGTCATACCAAGGATGTAATTTTTCACGGCTACTGCGAGGTTACTTTTGGAGACCACCTGCAGTGTAAATTTTCGCTGTCTTAGCATATGCAGCTGCCCATAACGACAAAAAAAAATTCAACGGAATATAACAATATTCTTGATGACGACACAAGAAGAAAACCTATTTTTTATTTACAACGCGCAATTCATTATAGAATAACCGCAGGAGCAAGTCGCTCAGCTAAATGTAACTGTTAGATCAATGACTTATAGCGTTTTTGAGAGCCAAGTACTAATTTTCATTCTCCTCACTACCACATGTCAGTATAAACTCATAAAAGTTCCTAGCCTATCATGGAATTGTCGTGGGGTATTTTTTTCGAAAAGTATTGAACTACAGTCTTTACATTTCTGACCGCAGGTGATCATTTATAAAGAAATCTAGTTGTTTAAACCTTTCTCAGTACAGCGTTTTTATTGAAATAGGTTGTTTTTGCTTGGGCTCAATGAATCCGTCAGTCTCTCATAGATGGTAAATTCCACTGTTAAATTTTGCCGCCTCTCTTGCGATGACCGACAATTTGGGTCGCTGCTGCCGTTGCACTGTAGACACGTGTAACTCTAATAGTTGCGGCTGTTACAGAGCTAGAGCCACTGGCGGCGTTCGTTTCTGCTCCTCGATCTGTGCTAGCCGACCTGGCCGAGCATGCCATAACCAGAACGACCAGCTATACGCAGCTGAACCTGAGAGTCACGAGGTCGCCAGTGGGGGAACTGCAGTATCTCCTGTGCGCTTTCGGCAGGATGCAGACGTCATCACGCCACCAGACGCCGTCGGTGCGGACTCTCTTGCCTCGGTTGCGAGCACTGAAAGGAGCGCTGAAAGGGACGTCGCCCCAGCCGACAGTGCTACAGATTTACCTCTCGTCTCGATCCAATCAGGCTCACGGGCTCTGTCTACCGGTTTGGAGACCGCTGCCGAGGCAGCGGCCTCCTCCGCACAGTCACGGGCGGTTCAGTCCGCCTTTCCCCCAATTGGCACCTCTAACACTGCTATACCAACAGCCTCCACCTCAGCTCAATCGGGTTCTTTTATTGTGCCAGCTAGCGGAATAGATCCAGATAATTACAAAAACTATTGTCATGAATGCAGGAGCACTAATACCAGAAAGAAAAACCTAATTTCGTGTTCCAACTGCCGCAAATATTTTCATTTTTCATGCGTAAAAATGAACGCTCTCAAAGCCAGAAACGCCGAGTTCTGGCATTGCTCTCGCTGTAGCGGCGTCCCGACGACCCTACCTTCAGATTCACCAAGCATGCAAGGTTCTATTGACTTCGACACCTACACTGGTAAATGTAAGCGCTACATTAAGGTTTTGAACAAAATCCCGAAAGGAGTGACCATTCTAGTGGCAGAAGCACTTGATTCACTCTTAAGTGCCTGCATTCGAGAACGAACTCCCCTCGCATGGGCCCGGCTCATGGCATCCAGCTTTTGGGGTCTGCGGTGTCCCAACACTAACTTTTCCGACGCTAAGCAGCCCTCGCTAGCTTCACTTGTACGTCTCCAAGTGCGCGAATACATGGACAGAAGGGACTTGCCAGTATTGCCCTCTTGGGAGCTGGCCGATCAAACAACCGCTACTACTGTCAGACAAAACTCAGACGATAGATTGAAAGCAACAGTAAATGCGAAGTTTGCCGATTTCGACCTTCGAGGAGCCGTTCGGGTAGCTTCTTCAAGCGAGTCGCTAGCCCCATTCTGCCCAGAAACTTTGCAAGGTTTGCGCGATAAACATATGGACAGCCCTGCGGATATCTCACTTCCAGCACCACCCGACGATGACCTTTCATCTCCGGTTATCGCTACCGTCGACGAGGTCATGAAGACAATGAAAACTTTTCCACGTGGTTCCGGTGCCGGTCCGGATGGCCTCAGACCCGGTCACCTTGAGTCACTCCTGACGAAAAATGCTGGCAGTGCCGGAGTCCGTCTCGCCTCAACTCTCCCAGAATTTGTCAACATGACACTTCAGGGGGAAATCCCTCCTCTTGCCAGAAAGGTCTTTTACGGTGCCTCACTTTGCGCCCTTCTCAAGAAACACGGCGGTATCCGACTTATTGCTGTCGGCCACACCCTCCGGCGATTAGCCACAAAGGTTGGATGTGTCCCGTTAGCTAATCGTTTGGGCAGTCAATTGCACCCGGTTCAACTAGGGTTTGCCACCAAAGGAGCCTGCGAAGTGGCTGTGCATGCCACGCGCCGTTACATCGCTAACGCCCCACCATATCGCGTCATTCTTAAAATGGATTTGAAGAACGCGTTCAATTGTATCCGGCGCGATGTCTTCTTGCAAGCTGCCCGTGAGCGCACTCCCAGTATGTACCGACTCCTCTGGCAAGCATATTCGGGGCATTCTTTGTTGTTTTTTGGCGATGAAACAATCCACTCTGCAACAGGTATCCAACAGGGAGACCCCATGGGGCCCGCTCTCTTTTCCCTCGGTGTCGACCAAATTGCGCGAAGTGCAGTTTCAGAATTGAATATTTGGTACTTGGATGACGCCACGCTCGGGGGGGAGCCGGATATAGTTTTAACGGACTTTCGTGACCTGCGAGTAAAGTTAAACCAAATCGGCTTGGATGTGAACGGGCAGAAATGCGAGTTGATCCACGTTAACAGTTCGGACATGGCGTCCAGGGAGATCACAGAGACTCTTTTCCGTGAGGTCGTCCCTGACATAAAAATTGCGTCTGCTGAACGTGGCACTGTTCATTGCGCACCCATTTCTGCCCGAGCTATCCCAGAAGCGCTTGCAGGCAAAATTAATGACCTTAAATTGATGACCTCTCGACTGAGCGTAATTGAGCCATACCAAGCTCTTACCCTACTGAAAAACTGCTTCGGCATTCCCAAACTCCAGTATCTGTTGCGCGTGGCTCCCACATACCTGCACGCTGATTACCTAGCTAGTTTCGACGAATCCGTCCGAGAAGCTTCCTCAACGATTACTAACATTTCTTTTTCAGATTTTTCGTGTAGGCAAGCTACTCTCCCAGTCAGTTCTGGGGACTTGGGCATTCGCAAGGCACAGGATATCGCCCTGCCCAGCTTCATCTCATCTCTGCACTCGGTCAGTTCCTTAGTCGAAGCCCTTCTGTCAAACGTTAACGTTTTGGCGCAGACTAACGAACTTCCGGAAGCAGTGCTGGCATGGAAAGCTGGGCATGGCGATGAAGCGATCGCACTAGAGGGGGACTGCTGCACTTTCCAAAAGTCATGGGACAGGGAAGGAGTAAGGGTAACTTTGGACGGTCTGTTACATGAGGCACTAGATCCCAAAACTTAGGCTCGTCTCCTGGCTGCTTCTTGTCACGATAGCGGTTCTTGGCTGGAAGTAATTCCTGCTGCCCCTCTGGGTACTTTATTAGACCCTGACTCGCTTCGAATTGCTCTTGCGCTCAGAGTGGGGGCGCCGGTGTGTTATCCGCAGCTCTGCCGCTGCGGTCAGCGTATGGATGAGTTGGCACTCACGCGCTCTCATGCCTTTACAGCGGAGGTCGTCATCCTAGACATTTGGCTCTAAATGACATAATTGAACGAGCGCTACGCAAGGTCGGCCT
>SDVV010039753.1:0-10598 GCA_016164225.1 Gammarus roeselii | reverse complement strand
CGAGAAACTTTGTTCATTCTGTGTATTAATACTATTGCTTAGGACTGAATGAATTATCATTAAACCGTTTTTTTTTATGTAAAACGCTCCGAACATTTTCTTGGAGGACATAGAATGTCCTCCTTTATTTTTCATGACGGATATAGAATGTCCTCCTTCCATGCTAATTTGTTCCTACATTGACCTCCTCACTCGATTTGTGATGATTACATTATTTTTTTGCGTACGGTTCAACATCTCATCAGTGAATATTATAAATTTTGTGCATCTACTAGAACATTTAATTGAAGATATGTCTATAACAATAACTAAAAGCAACATATTTTTAAAGAAACAAATTACCTCCAGGAGTTTCCTATCAACAGTTCAATACTGTTAATAGAGAACAACTAAACGATCCTGACTTATTTGATTGTTCGACGCACGACATTAACAATAACTTCAACGATGCTCTCTGAAAAGTAGACCCATCTTTTCAAATGAGAAAGAATGATCGGAGTGTCAAACTAATTCTATGAGATGAGCTACCTCACCATTCAACTTCTTACGAAACAATTCTACCTGCATGTCATTCAACCGTATAAAATAGCAAACAGATGTGGCTAATAAGTGTTTTAAAGTGTTTCAAATTGTTTCAAAGTGTTTCCTAGTGTTCAAATATTACAAGTTCTTAGCCTTTAAATCAGTATGACAGATCCTTTAGCACCCTCTGTGCTACGACTATCTGGATTCATTTTGATAAACGAATCAAAGAACTTGCATAATTTACCGGGTTACAATCAATATTCTAAAACTAACATGAGCAATTAGCAATATATATTTATGTATAAATAACAGGGCCTAAATCTGAATTCTCTTTCACCAGGTCAGGATTTGCGACACTTTTTGTCGATATTATCGTTATATTGAAATAATAAAAAATTGTTTACCGTAGAACTTCTGAAACATCGCTAGAAATTTTGTCAAGCGTTAATTGAAAGTTCCAGTGGGATTGATGCAGCTCTTGATGAAGTGTGTATTATGGGTGATTTAAATGCCTTCGAATTAATAAAAACGTAACAATAATTGGTTCACAGAATTTATTTCTTTTGCTCGTAAAAATCATATTCAAATCTGATTGATACCTCTTGAGGAAATTGCGAAAAAATATTGAAAAAAGTTTGTAATCTTCGTGGAAAAAAATAACCGGAGTGTATCGGATTCAATTATTATTGATGATGCGGTCATTACTGATACTTAAACAATTTTAAATGCCTCCAATAATGGTTTCAATAGTATGCTTGGTATCCGAGGTGAATCTATTATTAGCAACAACATCTTTTTTGAACACCATTCAGAGAGAACGTATTCCCTGAATATAAATTCCATAACTATGTTGACCAGCACGAAGTGAAAACGATCATAAATTGTTTACAAAATAGTAGCAGCAATGACTTGGCCTACAGTCCGACCTATGTAATTAAATCAATCTTTGCTATGGTTTGTAGCTCATTTGACCCAACTCATAAAAAAGTCACTTCAGCGGAATATTTTTTTCGACTCCCTTACACTCGTAAAAAAAGTCTGACTACAAAAATAAAAGCAGAGCTGTCGTAAAAAATGATCGTCCAATCAGTTCTGCCAACAGAAAACAAGATTTCAGACAAAAAAGTGCTATTTTATTTGCTCTCTTTGTATCATATAACCTACTTGCCAAAATTATTCTGGCTTCGAGGTTTTCAAGAATACAGAACATGCTTCATTAAAATGAAATAGAAATGTTATTTATGGGTTGCAACTTTTATGGACCTCATCAAAGCCTTCGATTGTGGGAGCCATGATATTTTGGTTGCAAAACTACGACTGTAAAGAGTTAGTTAAATCGATGCAAACTGAATTAAAATTTACCATGGTGATAGAAACCCGCTAGGTGAGTTGGGCTGAACAATCATCTGTCAGTACAATTGATATAAGAGTACCACAGGGGTCGATAATTGTACCAATTCTCTACCTTATCAAAAATTAGCCTGAATTTTAATACTCAAGACAGATTATTCATTATAGTTTTTGCTGATGATACCGCAGGGGAACGATTGGAAAAAATCTGAATTATGCTATCAATAATGTGAATAAAAACATTTCAAACCATTGTCACATGTAATAATTTGACTATAAATGCCGACAAGACTCAGGTTGGACATTTTCCAGCAGGAAGATACCCATTTCTAACACACTGATCGAATTGAACGATCAACCAGTTGTAGGTATCAAAATCAAAATTTATCAGAAAGATCACATCTCATTTGTTGCCAGTAAGTTATCCAAATCGTGGATAACTTACAGCATCCCATTACTTTACTCTTACCCACGTTCACTCGAAGCTTCCTCCTCTCACACACTCTACCAAACTCAGACACTAGCCTACATAGCTTCTCCTCTGAATCCGCAACCAGGGCCGTATCATCAGCAAACAGCAACTGGCTCAACTGCCAACTCCGCCCATTCGCTTCCAACAGTTCCAAGCTACGATCCAGCACACTCGCGTTCACCTCCCTGACCACTCCATCCATATAGAGGTTGTACAGCCAGGGAGACATCACGCAGCCTTGTCTCAGTCCCACTTAAACTGTGAACCAATCACTAACCTCACTTCCCACTCTGACTTGTGCAAACAATATAATGTCCTGACTACTTAAATGTCGGCTGTCCCAATTCCTTTTACATTATTTTTGAAATCAATAGTTCATTTTTTTTTATCTAGACACGTTTGACAGCGGAGAACAGAGTCCTTTAACAATATCCATTTATTTAAGGGATGTGAAGGTAAATATAAATAATAAGAATTACAAATAAAGTTAATTACATTGAAATGCAAATGTTGTCTTCAGAGCAGCTCACGCTGACGAAGACTTAGTTCACATTATCCGTTATCGGTGATATTTTGGCGATTTTTGAATCTGCGATCATAACTACAAATATTTGAAATCCTCAAAGTCCTAAATCAAATATTCAAATCATATATTTGGATATAACTAACGCCTCTGCTGTAGTGCCGCTCATCTTTCAGACTTCTGATATTCTGCTGCTGAATCCCAATTGCACCTCTTTGATCGTGTTTGTCATGTGCTGCTTATTACTTGGTGGTGTTTCTCTTGGTCATTTGAGTCATTGTGTGTATTTCCGTGTCAGAGTAAATCATGCAAAGAGGCACATGCTTCCAGAAAGATATGACTCAGTCAGTCAAAGTTGTCGTATTTTTCATTGATAGCTGTAAAACTTTAGAGTTTCAACGATCTTTTGATTAATCTTCATTCTCGAGTGATGGAATTACCTTCTTGAAATTTCGAGTCCATTGCTCTTCCATTTTCAGATTCCTTGCTGTATTTTATTATTTTATTTTTCTCTCATTTTCCACCTCTCTCTCCTATGTTTGGGAACTGTGGGGGTCTGTTCACCTTTCAGAATTACTTCTTCCTCCATGCGGTTGTACTCAATTTTATATAAACATCATTTTTTTCCTCGTTCACGACCATCGAATTTCCAAGGAAACAAAGGGATATTTCCTGTTATTATATCTAGACGCCAATGTTCACTGTACTGTTTGAAGCACGAATAAGGTATAATGACTGAGCAATCATGTCAAACTAATGGTTCATTGGCATTAGCTTGGCAATTGTGATATACAGGTGTTAGACACATTCTCCTGGGCAGGAAGTGCTTGTATAACAGTGATATCCTGTGAGAGAAACATAACCCAGGGCTGCTTGCGGGTGAAAAGGTGTGATGTGATACATGAAGTAAAATAGTTACTGGAGTGAAATGGATTTCGTCTATTCACCTACATAGTGTTTACAAAATCAAAATTGCACAGCTGGTCTACTACCGATACTGCAATGCTCGGAGATCAGCATAACGGGAGTGAAGGGTTGGCCATATGTCTGGAATTGCAAAATAAGTATCGGTTGTTGAGGAACATGGTGACTCGAATGATGCTATAGGTTCATCTAATCCGTACAGTTATAGGCGCAGAAGCAAGGCAGAATTTTCCAAAAGAGGAATAAACGACGGTAATCTGCATCTCACACTTCTTTCATTAGCTCACACGCAAGTCAAAACCTAACGTTCTATCGCTGAGGAGACTACAACAAATAGAGGTCAGACATCTGTAACAGCAGCAGGATCCGACAGCTTTCACTGATTTACCCCTGCTGCTTCATAGTGGGCTGAGCTCTCCACCACTCACGTGCATCCGATTCTCAGCGAGTCCGCCAAGGGCGGTAGAGCGCATTAGGGCTGCGCTGAAACTCAGCCATTCACCGTCATTCTCCACTCAGACTTTTGCAGGTCACGCTCTATCGTTACCTACAAACTGATGAATCTTTTCATTAGTGCATGCTTCACGCCATGTGTGCATCAAAATTCAGTCTTCCTCTAGGCCTGCTCTACTCACCTCTCCTCTCGTTGTTCTTATTACCAAACTCATCATCCATCCTCACCATTTGTCCAATCCACCTCAGAACACGTGAATATATTCTGTCCTCCAGCTTCGTTACTGTCCCCGTTCTATTTCGATCGACGTCATTGTTTATATTATCCCTCCACGTCATTCCGGCCATCCATTTCAAACATTTCCGTCAAAACCTTCAGCGTTCTTGTCTCTTCCGTTCTTTCCCCTCCGTCTCAGTTCCGTAGAGCACTGTTCGGACAATTACCCTCGGTAGAACCCTCATTTTTCTTCCACACTCAAAGGCCTACAGCTCATTACACTTTTCAGTGCACTTAATTTTTATAACCTCTCCTGCACTATACATATTATCACTATATCCATTTCTCCAGCCTTCTCCACCTGAGATCTTAGTACTTAAAACGCTGAAATTCGTCCAACACATCTCCATTTAAGCTGACATTGATTCCCGCTGGCAACGTCGTTCCTCGAACATCTCATTACTTTACTTTTACACACCTCCCTCTCCTCACACACTCTACCAAATTCCCACACCAGCCTACATAACTCCTCCGAAACTGCTTCCTATACCGTATTATCCACAAGCAGTCACGCACTTGACCGCCAACTTTTAGTATTTGCACCTAACAACTTCAAACCTCGTCCCAATCCTTTTAAGTGGAGATTTAACAACCCGGGAGACGTATCGTAACCTTGTCTCAGTCCGCCTTTCATTGAGAATCAATCAACATAGAAACCATAGACCTTATCGATGAACTTCTCCAAGATTTGACTCTACTGTAACAATCTCACCTGAACACCCTCCACCACTCCTGAAGCCACACTGTTCCTCACTGGTCACACCATGTGAGGAAGAGTGTTCTTGTTCTACTCAAAAGTCTTGCCCAACAGTCAACTCCCCCTAGCATCTGTGTCCATAGTTGTTCTGCCCACCCCGCGCTTCACCTCCTTTCTCTACACCTTTCCTTTACGGTACATTTTACCTATTTTTTACTGGTTCTCAAACAACTTGCCCAGTTACTGAAAAAAAAAACTTTCTCCAACAAATCACTACTTGGGTGGACATTGATTCCGATTGCATCTTAATTTTTTGTGAATCTCATTATTTTACTCATACCCACACTAACTCGCAGCCTTTCCTCTTACACCCTACCCGACTCCGACACCAGCCTACATAACTTCAACTCCGAATCTGCCGTCAGAATAAACAGAAACAGATTAATCTGTCAACGCCGCCCATTTACTCCCAACAAATCGAAACCTCGAGCCATTACACTTCGGTTCACCTCCCTGTCCACTTCTGCCCTGTAGAATTTGAACAGCCAGGGAGACCTAACGCAACCCTGTCTTAGTCCCACTTTCACTAGGGTATCAAGTCATAAGAAGAAAGAACTGCATGGCTTTTTTATGAAACAAAAATTATGGATTAGATATAGAGATTTCATGTTATCCGATGCACGTTGGCCTCTTTGTGCAGTTTAGCCTATGGATTGGAAAATGTAGGAATGTTAAGCCCTTCAATTCCATTTTCTATTGATTTTTACACTGTTTACAATTTTGTCACATTTGACGAACTCACTTTGGCGATTTCTGTTTGAAATGGAAAAATTCGTACAATCATTTTTTATGAAGCCCATTGATATAGTCGTTTTATAGGCTAAGCAAATTCACTAATTAGGGCGATGGTCTTTGGGCAATATCGACTGCTAAAAAACGCCCATAATTATAATTCATGGGCAAAAAAGATCAGATTAGTTTAAAATCATCACGCAATTCCGTGTTCATGGGAAGTGCATTTTCATTTAGATGTATTATTTAAAAAAATGTATAATTCAGAATTGTTGATTTTTAAATTGCAAATATAAATTATCTAGAAATATAGCAAATTACCTCCACCACACGATGAACCCGCGAGTTTTTACGAAGTCTTGCCATAATCTCAGCTACTGTAAAACCCAACTAAAAACAAATTAACATTTCGGTTAGGTTTATCTAACTCAGACCTATTTCTTCAACTAACCGGATCTAAATATAGAACTGGTCATATTTTCGCCATTAACTACAGCCGCCGACCCTTTGAGACGAGGTTACTTCATTACAGTGTGATTAACGAAGCCCATAGTGTGATTAACGAAGCCCATTGTGTGATTAACGAAGCCCATAGTGTGATTAACGAAGCCCATAGTGTGATTAACGAAGCCCATAGTGTGATTAACGAAGCCCATAGTGTGATTAACGAAGCCCATAGTGTGATTAACGAAGCCCATAGTGTGACTAACGAAGCCCATTGTGTGATTAACGAAGCCCATTGTGTGATTAACGAAGCCCATAGTGTGATTAACGAAGCCCATTGAGTTTTGCCCTCGTGTTTAAAGCTGTACTCTGTTTGCTCAGATGGGTGCAGCGTGTTTTCATGTGTTTCGCAAACACTCTAAAGTTATATAGGAGCGGTTACCATCGTACGTGTATCACATACACACAAGGTCATATCCATTAACTTTATGGGGATGATCTACTCCTTCAATGTTGTAATTTTATTCGCAAAGTGTAAAATAATACCTTAGAATACTTAATGGGAGAGTACACCTAAGTCATCTATCTTCATGGGTGATTTATGCAAACCGAAGTTCTGAAATTTTCGTTCTATCTATTTGAGAAAAAATATATAATTTAATAGTTTCAATGTCTGAAAAGTTCACTTATTGCGAACAAAAATGATTGCATGTCTTTGGCCTTCATAACCAACATTAATAGCAGCGGTTCGAAGAGCACCTTATATGTAATCTGGCCTAAAGCAATTCTTATTAGTCTAAATCATTTTGTTCATATTGTTGTCTTCCTAATTTGTTATCAAAAAGCAAAACCTGAATAATTTTTCACCCAGTGTACCGAGATCGTTATTTAGTTCCCCTTCATTATGGGTGACATAATGGGGTCCCTTTTTTGAATGATTGGTCTCGTAAACTGTATGAAGAGCTACCCACATCCCCAAACAATATCTGCTCATCAAATAAAATGCACTATTCTAAACACCTTTGCGTGATTCTTTCCAAAACAAGTCTCTTGAATATTGAAACAAACTGCTCGTTGTGATTGCCACAACCCATCAATACACAGACTGTAATCATAGAAGACGTGAAGGTTCGAGAATGTGATCCAAAATAACAGAAGTGACCATATGTAACATTTACTTTCATTTTCATTGTTTGCTCACAGCAGAAGCAATTGTCTTCATGTCTTTTTTCATCCAGACTCCTCCTATACGATTGTTCCAGTATGGCATTATTTTACTCGAATAGATTTATGATTGCCTCTGATGTTTCATTGTAGGGATAACTACTCTAAGACACAGACAATCTGAACTGCGTAGGTACGCTCATTTGAAATCATCAAACTACCGAAAGACTATCAAATATGGGGGTCGAATCTAGACGATCACTGACAATTTTTTATTATTTTATCATTTCGTGACCTCTCCTAATCCAAACCTTGATGCTTGTAATTTCCATTATACCATATCACGCACAGTAGTATGATTTAATTGATTCAATGATCTCCTCGTGTCAGTTTATTCTATACCAAATTGTTTTCAGACGCGCTCCGTGACTTAAGGTATCGTGCACGTCATATTCCATATCGACGTATTCATAAGAAGAAACTCGAGTGCCAATTCACAACGCGCGAAGACCAGGATTCGAACACGACATCGACGTCGTCGCAGTTGTCCGGGGTGTAGCTTCCTCTATAAGGTCCGTTCCCGTCCACAGAACAGGAGGGTATCAGGCTGCGCAACGCGGTCTGGAGCGGACGACCTCGCCAGTAGGTACCAGGAATAGGAATAGATATATGCATGAACTGTGAACTTTGCGTGGACACATGGGAACAAGGTGGGGAAAGATGTTAGTCCTTCCTCTCACTGTCATCGTGAAGACATAATTCAATCTGTGCGTGCGTTTGTTATCCACGTTCGCATCGATAATCGTATTTAGAAGAGAGTTTCACTTCGGAACAAATCCATCATGTTTAGTCGATTGATGCAGATGGCAACTCTTCTCCCCAAAAGACCCACGCCTCGGTGTTAACAAATCGATATGCATGAATGCATGCATGCATGCATGCACCAACTGTACAATGACAGTGTAAGCAAAAAATGGCCTAATGACGTGCCTGTAAAAAGTAAACGCGAGACGTCGAAGTGACGCCAATAAAGCTTGCCCCAAAACCCAATGCCAGGCGGCGCGGGGGAAGGCGTGAGAAGCAAATCAGCTGCAATTCATCCATCTTATTTGAACATATCCCCGGTTGTTTTGTCAAGGCTGGGTCGCCTTCAGTCGCGACAACGACTTGGAAGGTGAGTCCCTAAACATCGTTGCAACTCGTCTAGGACACGATTGAGAAATGCTCAAGACACTTTTAGCAATGTTTGAACACACAAACTCTAGTCTCTCAATTGAAGGAATAAAGTTCAGCGAGGTCTCATTTGAATACAAAGAGTCACACGAATCCGTCGCACCATAACAGCCATTCCACACCTAGTGGGGAGAGAGGGTGAGTGTATTTATCGCTTAGTCACACTAGCAAATTGATCAGATGTTTTACGGTCACTTTAGCAGAGCCGTATCGGGTTGTCGGCTTCTACAAGCCTATACCAAACTAATGTATTGGCAAGAAAGCCCTTCTTTGCAGATGGTGAGATAAGGAGGAACCAAACAGGGCGGCAATGATGGATGGGGAGACTGATCTATTTGCAGTCGGTCTGCTTGGAACTCGTACACGATTAGGCTTGTTCTATGGACATGACGTTACGAGGAAAGGATCGCGCTGTTGAAAGGGAAACGACAACTCATCATTCCATTTTTTTTTACTTATGCCAGTCGATCAAGATCGAAGCAGTATTCTAAACCGTGATCCAATTTCGAAAAAAATGTGATCGTGTAAGCAAATTATTCTTGTATTAAAAAATAGGCAACCACAATCAATGAGTACAAACTTATTAGGATTAATCACGTAGCAACTATGAAACCATCTACAATTTGTTTCAGTCATTTCGCATAAATTTTTACATGTCTGTTGGGGTTTGTATAGTGGATATTTGTTTAGTTAAAGCTCTACTGAAGTCGACCTTACTACAGAAAGATTGGAAACTTCATGATTGCTTACATATTGTAATTGTGTAATTTACGATGACACTTTTTCTGTCCCTAAGTTGTTACACTGATGTATATTTGCAGTGCTGTCTTTGGCTGAGATCGTGAAGTCAGTGAACGCTCGGTTGCTCTCGAACCAGTTTTGAAGCACCAAGAATTGACGCGTCTATTCTCCGAAGCGAATATTAACGAAGCCCTCTTGTGATATCGGCTGGAGGCAGGAGGCTCAATAGCCCCGATTGGGGCCTCGTTTGCTGCATCAATCTCTACAAACTAGACAGTTTAGTTCAAGAGAAACGGATCTTCCCCTTTCCATGTCTGTCCCGTCGTCGCTGTTGTCTTCTTCTTCATCACCATATGCCGCGCTCTACATCATCCTTTCTGATGACAATCCATCGACGCTCTGCCCTAACGTATTCAGCTTGTTATTTACCTGCAGGATGGTAAGGTTCCAGATTTCGAGCCGAGGAATGACTCAGCAGAAATGGAGAGCTCTCACTCTAGTGGTCAACACGACAGACCAAGCTCGCCATATACCTTATGTGAACTCGTCAAAGCGTGTGGACTGGATACATCTGCTCTTCTTTTAGTCGAGGATTTTGTACGGATAAAAATCTGGTTTCACCTGAACTACATAATTTTCACGAAAAAAATATGAGAAGGTATAATCATTGCTCTACATGTCGGACGAAACGAACTACAATTGTTCATGTGTTTATTATTATTTTATTGCTGCAATTTCACTTTAGAAAAACACGGTCAGATTTCCCATAAAATCTTACTGCCGGCATGCTGAGTTCGCGACCCTGATGTGGCCAGGCATGCCAGTTACGCTGTCAATACTGAATACGCGAATCAATCATGCTCATGAATCAGATGGTGTATACATCTAGTTCGTTTTGAAAAGGGAGTTGGAGTGATAGGAATGATAATAGCTTGTATATTTCCCACTAGTACTGTGATATGTTTAACAAACAACTACTGTATTTAAATGTTCAGTAGCTATA
>SDVV010039752.1:0-10598 GCA_016164225.1 Gammarus roeselii | reverse complement strand
GCCGTCGACATCTTTGTGTTATCCCCTCTGATTGGTCCCACATTCGTCCGTGCCTCAGAGACGACTGTTCCTTAGTACGGCGTGTAAACCTGTACGCTGTGGCCATCCCTCTGTGACCGGTATCCCGAGAGCTACACACTAAGCGAGGAGTCCCGTTGGCGTCCTGTTAAGGTATTCTTTAATTTATTAATATATGCCGGGGAGGGGCATGCCTCGGCTATCACATGCGCTCCTGCACCACCTCCAGCAGAGCCTGCATGGACTACGGCCTGCTGGTGACTCCTCTCCGCGGCAACGAGGCGAAGGGTTCTGGTTTTATTGAAGTCCTCAATGCTGTTGTAGTTCGTACATGATTACTGAAATATGTGCAGATTGATTAGTGTGATTCCAATCCAATCAACCAATGGCACGATTATAAAGTGCTGAAGTGAACGCACGCGGATACGTCAAAATGATTGCAGTTCGTAATGTTGTAGAGTTTGATATGATTACGTTTAAATATTTCTTGAACCTTGGTACACCACCGCGATGTATCCTACTCATGGTCTTGATCTAATCCTACACGCGTTTGAAAAGCAGCAGCTTCACTAAATAGCTGCAGCTTCTTTACTCCCACGTTCGGTTGGGACACGCCCAATCCTAGTTGATTTTGTCGGTATATAGGATTCGTAACAATTTTATACTCGGCAGCAGTTGAGCCCGGGACTTGACGTTGCCACAAATGCACTCATAGGTTCTGCATGAATAGAGCCCCAGAGCGATACCCCATCCCATTTGTCTGCGCCGCTGCTCAGTGCCCCATCATTGAGTATTTATCGCTCTCCCCACGGAGGCTGGGAGAGCCAGGGCTCCATAATCTTCCGTGTTTATTGTTCCTGTGGAAGCTCTCAAGATCACAACAGCGGAAGAAAACACGCCAGTAAGTGAGATTGTGCTCGGAGGATGCTGCTCTTGCTTGACAGCTACTGGAGTGAGTGAGCCTGTGTAAGCAGTGGCGCATGACAGCTACTGGAGCGAGTGAGCCTGTGTAAGCAGTGGCGCATGACAGCTACTGGAGTGAGTGAGCCTGTGTAAGCAGTGGCGCATGACAGCTACTGGAGTGAGTGAGCCTGTGTAAGCAGTGGCGCATGACAGCCACTGGAGTGAGTGAGCCTGTGTATGCAGTGGCACACACAGGATTTCTTGAAGGTGGTAGTGGGGCATCATTTAAAGGGGTTTCAAAACGAATTGGTCGTCAGAGGGAGTCATGGTACTGTGCCATTCTCCCCTCCCCCCCTCTTCCAATCAGTGCACCTATGAGCCTATTAAGCTTGTGAGGTGCAGAGCTAATGTTCAGGGGCACGTCTCTTGAAGGGATGTTGTCGCTGCATTTTAGATAGCGAACTGAAGCATCAACGCAATGCTTGGTCTCGTCTGTACGTTATTGCCCATGTAATTGTTTCATGCATTAGATCAACAGCAAATAACTTGATCCATTTGAGTTCGTTCTTACCTCTCATATAAAAGGATTATTATGTAGAAATACTATAAAAAGAGGTTAAATTCTGCTAATTCTGCTGACCGTCTCGAGTCGTGCTGGTAAACGACACGCTAACACATGATTAATAACCTGGTCTCAATCCTTCGCACTGATCTCCCATAAGCAGGCCTTTTCTGTAGCTCACCGGTAACACACGGTGACTTCTTTTAATTGCGTCCTTCCCAACCAGCCATCACACCCACTCCCCATGTTCCCAGGCCGCCATAAACTGCCTACCAGTCTAGCACACACGCTTCCTATGCTCTTGGGCCGCCCCAAACACCCCTCCAACCAGCACACCTGCCCACCTTGCTCCCAGGCCGCCCTAAGCTCCCCTTCAACCAGCACACCTGCCCTCCATGCTCTTAGGCTGCTCCAAACTCCCCACCAACCAGCACATCGTACTCCATACTCCCAGGCCGCCCCAAACTCCCACCAACTAGCACACCTGACCCCCCTCGCTCCCAGGCCGCCCCTGACTCTCCACCAACCAGCACACCTGACCCCCCTCGCTCCCAGGCCGCCCCGACTGCCAACTTGACTACGATATAAGTCTGTGTCCCGATAACATCTAACATTAGCGTCCAATAAAGAACATTAGTCACAAGTGCAGAAACAATTACGGCGTCCGAGAGCTCCTCCCCTCCGGTCGAGAAGCGGACGACCCTGCAACGCTGCTATGGTGGATGGGGCTTTGGAGAGCTCCTCCCCTCCGGTCGAGAAGCGAACGACCCTGCAACGCTGCTATGGTGGATGGGGCTTTGGAGAGCTCCTCCCCTCCGGTCGAGAAGCGAACGACCATGCAACGCTGCTATGGTGGATGGGGCTTTGGAGAGCTCCTTCCCTCCGGTCGAGAAGCGGACGACCCTGCAACGCTGCTATGGTGGATGGGGCTTTAGAGAGCTTCTCCCCTCCGGATGAGGGGTGGACGATCATGCAACGCTGCTATGGTGGATGGGGCTTCGAAGAGCTCCTCCCCTCCGGTCGAGAAGCGGACAACCATGCAACGCTGCTATGGTGGATGGGGCTTCGGAGAGCGCCTCCCTTCCGGTCGAGGGGCAGACGACCATGCAACGCCACCATGATGGATGGGACGAGACAACATGGGTTGGATAGTGGGGTTTATGTTGCGCTGTTTGTAATTTAATGTTCCAGATCGCAGTGTGGTCGACGATGCCGCAATTGTTTGCGATCGTGTGGTCAAGATGTTGATTCAATCGTCGCTGACGTTGATCTAAACTGGGTACTTCTAGTGTCATTCCTAACTACGCTAGAAGGCAACTTTTCAACCTAACGGTTAAAATAGAGCTCGGCATTGGCACTAGCCTGGTAGAAAAGGTGCTTGACATTGGCACCTGCTTGTTGCATAGCGGTGTCCAGCCACCGGTCAGCATAGGTTGAGCAAGGAATGATCTGTGACAGTCTCAGATCGACATCGTGGGTCGGTGGTATTATTTTCAGATGCTTATTTGAATTGTTTTAAGTATCACCGTTAAATGCCATTTCCTTCTACAACTAATCTTTCTTTCAAAACTCAACCCAGTTTGGGCCAAAAGTCCTGTTGTTGTCTTCTAACACTTGTTAACTGACAGTGATGATGAATGTTGGAAAAGTTACATTGTTAGATGGCTACTTAGAGTTATTAGCTAGTACGAGAAATTGTTGAGAAATGTTTGTGCAGAAGATATGTTGTGAATTCTACATGCGCAGAACAAAGGTTTCAGCAGTTGCCTCTGTTGATGAAGTGGTTGTCTCGTCGTAGGATGCTTACTTGGTTAGTCGCAGCACAGCTGCCACTTGACCTCTCTACTCGTGCTGCGACATCTGCATTTGCATGTTGCTGCCACATACACCTGTAGGATGCTGGCTCGACGTTGCGTTTAACCAGAGAATTCTTCGAATCAACATTCAGACACATAAATACACATGAGGAAGGGATTTTGACCGCACATGATTTTTAGTTAATAGCTCCATACTGTACGCTGTTCGCTTCTCCAACTGATGATCAGCGTATTAATACGCTTGTGGCCTCGTTATCATTTAGAGCTACACCCACTTGTGGTCCAGCACATTATGAAGGGTAAGGAAAGCTTTGACCGAGCGAGCCTTTTCACTCTAGAACGACTAGGAATAATGGATACAGAATCGTTAGGCAGCGTTTCTCACTCGACGTCGCGCGCATGTTCTTCAAGTAGAGAGTTGTTGAAGAATGGAACAAACTTCCAGCGGAGGTTGTGAACAGCAACGCAATCGAAACGTTCAAGTCACGGTTCTTTAAATTCTACACAATCACCGTTAAATAGCCGTTTCATTTCTTGAGGTTTTAAAGACAGAAGTCACAATGACACATAAAGCGTTCTAAGACGTTCTACTTCAGAACTAATCTTGAAAGGCAATCTGTTTTGAGCCAAAAGGTCTGTTGTTGTCTTATACTTCTAAACAGGCAGCAGCCTGCACAGATACAGCACTATTTTTATATGGTATACGTCTGACGTTTATGAAGGCGCTTTGATGGCATCCAAGCTCTGTGGAAGCCTTATTGTCGCCGTGCGTCTTGTTCTCTCCTCGCGACGATGTGTTCTCTGTATGCTTTCCCGGCTTTCGACCTCCTCGCGGAAACATGACCGCAGTGTTCTCTATGATGGGAACATCGCCGCCGCGTGTTTGTTGTGTCCACATGAATCAGGTACCAGGGGTGGAGGCATCGAGGCGGCTTCATCCCCGCTGGTTCAAGTGATGTTTATAGCCGGTAAATGTTTAGCGCCTGCATCGTTGAAAAGAAAATATATATGTTCCTGCAGCATTATTGTGGAGAGGGCAGTACCTATGTAGGGTATCTGAGAATATCTCGACTAATGTACCCTTTCCAACTTCTGACGGTATTTCTTTTTTTTCTTCGTTGTGTTGCATATTCTGCACGCTTTTGCGTCCGTTATATAACCAACAGAGCTGCTACCTGTGAAGAGCTCATGCACCTTCTTAGCCAGGTTCTCGCAAGCGCGAGGAGACGTTGTCGCTGAGGTGCTGCGTCACCACCAACCACTGCGTACCAGAATACGGTATACGATTATATTAAGTAAAGCGTCGGCATAAGCGTATGACGCCTCAAGATGATGAGGCAATCGTCTCTCCCCCCCCTCCCTCCTCTCTCATCATCGAGGCCCTCTTCACATGCTGGTGTGACGGTGTCTCAAGTCACCGCAGCAGGGAACTCGACTTGACGAGGAGGTGTTGATGTGGTATCATTGCACCGTCCTAAAGTGTCGTGGTAATGATGAACCACAGCGTGCATTGGTGATGCTACAACTCCTCACCGCTTTGGTGAGGATCATGATTTGATCATATAATATATTGTCTAGGAGAACGAACACAATGCTGTCCGCGTGCAATGCTGATACTCACTACGACACCTCACTGTGTTTGTGAGGATGTGTTGCTATGTCTTTATAATTTATGCCCAAAGTTCCATAACAGTGCCAAAGATAGCAACGTGTACTGGGGATAGGCTTCATGGACCACAGCGCCACGGTGAGATGGGGCCATTTGTTGGATGTTGTGCGCGTCAGAGCTTAATCTACCGGCATGCAATAACAGAGTACTGGCGAAGACTGAAACGAAACCCCAGCCCGCGGAGGATGCTGCGGTGGTGCACTGCTACATATTTATGGATTAATAATATTATTGTGTCTCACAACACAATCATTTAAGTTCATTTGCGTATGTTAGGACCGAATGGATAAAACCCATCGACCGCCGTCGACAAATGGATACATTGTTTATAAGTTATGAAATTGAATGGTTATTTAGTCAGTTGTTCTATGCCATAAATACTGTAATATGTTGCTTCATGTTCAAAAAGTTCATTCATGATAAATTCAACTCCAATACATGAGTTAAGAGACGTTAATAATCCTTCAGAGGCGACCCTTACCAGTATGGCCTCTACTTCTCTGCCATGTTCTTATGTTTAATAATCTACACTTCTGCTGTCCGCTCTCTATTCAATTGAATTGAAAGAAGCTATATAATACGACGTGAATTAGTTACATGTAGTAACAAGAAATTCACTGGAAGATTCATCGGTCAAGACGCCTTATCACGCCCAATTATGATGTAAATATATAGAGACAACGGGTCATGCTGGCTGTATTGAACTGTTAGGGCGTGCTGCAGACGCTCACTCCAGAATGAGAAAGGCAGAATTTCATGTACATGTGTGTAATTTTTGATTTGTACGGAACTGTGTACATGAGGTGCTTCTTAATGCTGTGATTGAAGCATTCAAGGCAATCTTGGCCTTACACTCCTCCGGCATCGACCTTGCCTGTATAATTATTGTAAATAAATATATATTTCAAGTGTTAAGGTCTTCAAATCCGCCTTTTTTACTATAACATGTTTCTAGGTAATAAAATGATTGACAATAACTGATCGATGTTCATTCGGTCAGACCTGGGTTAGGCACCCATTCCCCTCAACTCCCCCCTTCTCTCTTCTCTAGAGCCAGCACTACACAGCCATCCTGTCTCCCCTCAACTCCCCCCTCCTCTCTTCTCTAGAGCCAGCACTACACAGCCACCCTGTCTCCCCTCAACTCCCTCCGAACCTTTGATCCCAGCTCAGGCACTCCCCAGTTGGTGGCCAGCTAAGGTTATTTCACACGAGCCTGGCTTAGAGCGCTCGAGTTACTAGAGCCTGCGGAGTACTTGGAACACCCCAAACAATACTTTTTATTAATGCATATCAGTGAAGTGGTTCCTATAAACTGCGATCATCAAATGATTTTATCAATGCTTCAGTCAGTGCTGTGAGCCATGATACTTTGCCCTGACATAAGGTCGTATTCCTGCGAGCGGCTGACCGAAAACGGCTTCACTTCCTTCAGAGGATGAAGTGGAGGGCCGAGAGCGTTCTCTGCTCTTGCCCTGCTGGGGATCATTTGGAGGCCGGACTGTGAGTGCTCGCGGGAGGAGTCAAAGAAAAGGCACTCCAGATGAAAGCAGGCGCTGTGGCATCAAAGCAACGGCCGTGCAGATTGACGAGGGGACTGCCTCTCCTCCCCTCATAAGAGGGTGGTGGTATAGGTTCGGGGGGTGTTGCTGCCTCCTTTAGGGCGCGGGTGGAGGTTCTTGATGTACCTGCCTTTCTAAGGGACGCACGACGAGCAAGACCCTTCTTGCTCCTTGTGATGCCTCTTCCCTCTCAGAAGTTGGCAACACGTGGGGTGACTCATAAACTAGTCCCATGGATGGGTTGGCCTTTTTTATGTTGTGCTGCTATCCATGCAGCTTGTGGTTGCCGCTAATTGTTTTTTATTGTTGTTTCATGACATAAGACAAGTTATGCTATCACTCAATCTATGGTGGTTGCCCGGAACTGCTTTGTTCTACCTGCCGCAAAGTAAATACTTAGTTAACACGGTTAAGTACAATTTTTTCGGAAGTCTGGTGGTTTCAAACTAAACAATAAAGATGAAAGTTTATTATTGAACTAATTTTTTTCCACGAAAAATGCAAAGATAAATATACCTAGTTCGGTGGCCAATGGTGGTCCGCGTTTCTGGAAATCACTTGATCATTGAATTTCTCGTCTTCGGGTAATCCTCAGGCAGGTATAGGTTGAAGATGTTTCCAGTTGGTGTAGTGAAGACTCGTCCATCACCAACCACCTGGCACGTGCCATGCATAGTTGTCATGAAAGAGTAAATCAAGAATAACCGACTCTGTTTTAATTGTTTACGGTTATAGAGATGTGATAGAGCCCATTCTGTCATACCGAAGCTCTTTACTGATGTGTTTTTTCTTTCATGTTAGTCTGTGTGGACGCTTGTCCTCAAGGGATAGACAAAGTGGGTAAGTTTGTCAAGACTAACAAGTGCCCATAGCACCATGATATGTTGCTCAAATTGATTATCGGTGTTCCAAACTACTACTGCAGGTTCTATCGTCGACAGTGTCAGGGTTAATTGCATTACTTTATCATCCTCACTCAATAGACGGCGTGTTAATGTTCCATTGCTATAGCAACGTTCGTCATTCACTGGGTCGTGTTATCCTCACTCAATAGACGGCGTGTTAATGTTTCATTGCTATTGCAACGTTCGTCATTCACTGGGTCGTGTTCCAATTCTCCAACAATGGGATCGTATATCTTTCTGCTGTGACCTCTTCAGAAGGGCCGTCTGGTCGCTCAGCCAGCCTCTCCTTGGCCGTTAGAAGGCGCTCAATACCCCGCTAATTTCATGCCCCTCATTGGCTCTGGGGCCACAAATCAACACTGTCAATTCTGTGTGCAAATTGCAGGCCGTGGAATTCAGCTCTCTGAGCGTTGAAGCGTTTATAAGACCACGTTTCTTCGTTTTGTAACTGTAACAGACAATTTTTTCAATCATCGATTTACTCATGGTATATGTATTAGTCAGGCCCATTGTTCGAAAGGAATTTTTTGTACTCAACGTTAGTAAATTTACTTCAGAGAAAATGGTTGCATGTAACGACGCGGTTGTTTGGGGTTCGATTCTCGATGATGTCAAAGTTTTAAAATTCTTTGTATGCTATGTGTGGCTTCAGTTTTTTTAGCCTTTCTTTACTCAGAGTTGCTGTTCTCCCGACCCCTACACTAAGTGTTCGATGCTTGTGCTTGCACCCTTTAATTATTCTCCACGCCTCTTTGGCGCCTTGATTACGTGCACCATGCCTAATATAGCCATAAAGAGCCCTTGAAGTCCCAGACAAAATGTAGCAGGATTCCTGCAACAAAATCAGCCCGGCTCTGTTAATGCTTGGACGCGCTCTCCCGAGAGAGGTTGGGAGGCGCTAGACCCTGCAGTCGGAATGGAATACCTAGGCAGCGTCAGACCCAGCGATGCGTGCCTGACTAACAGACGCTAATATAGACGTCTACTAGCCGCTAATAGGGCTGTTTACTAGCCGCGAATAGGTTCGTCTAGTAGCCGCTAACAGGACCGTCTAGTAGCCGCAAACTGCGTCCTCTAGTAACAGGTACCACGGAGCGAGTCTCGCTAACCTCCTCTCAGGATCATGTCAGCTGTCGTAAGCTTGTCCTGTGTTCGTTCTCTGTGTCGCACGGACTTACGTGAGCTTGGAAACTGTTGAGAGAATAAGTCGCTGTGTTCGTAATAATTATATCGATGTTTTGCCTTTGGTAACATGACGTGTGTACACCAATGTCCGCGTTCTCGCCCTGTGGCCGGCCGAGTGGGTAGCGCGTCGTAACACAAAAAGGCTACAAGCGTTAGCTGGGGAGGTAGAGTTGCAATCGGTTGTGTTAGGGAGGGGCTCCGCCCCTACGTGTCAATGCGTCAGAGAAGCCCTGCCTGGTCAAACGAACATCGCGAGCGTGCTTCAATACAGTGGCTGGCTTGAGGAGTGGGGTTTTAGGGAATTGGGGAATAGAGTATTGAGTAAAATAGTATTGGGGAATTGGGTATTAGGGAATAGACTATTGAGGAAAATAGTATTGGGGAATAGAAAATTAGGGAATAGAGTATTGAGGAAAATAGTATTGAGGAATAGGGAATTAGGGAATAGAGTATTGAGGAAAATAGTATTGAGGAATAGGGTTTTAGGGAATAGAGTATTGAGGAAAATAGTATTGGGGAATTGGGTATTAGGAAATTAGGGAATAGAGTATTGAGGAAAATAGTATTGGGGAATAGGAAATTAGGGAATAGAGTATTGAGGAAAATAGTATTGGGGAATAGGGAATTAGGGAATAGAGTATTGAGGAAAATAGTATTGGGTAATGAGGTTTTAGGGAATTGGGGAATAGAGTATTGAGGAAAATGATATTGGGGAAATTGGGTATTAGGAAAATAGGGAATAGAGTATTGAGGAAAATAGTATTGGGGAATAGGGAATTAGGGAATAGAGTATTGACGAAAATAGTAGTGGGGAATAGGGTAGTAGGGAATTGGTTAATAGAGTATTGAGCAAAATAGTATTGTGGAATAGGGTATTAGGGAATTTGGCAACAAAGTATTGAGGAAAAGAGTATTGGGGACTAGAGTATCAGGAAATTGGGGAAGGGTATTTGAGAATAGGATCCTTACTAACTTGTATACTTGAAGTGTTTTCTCTTTGATTAGCTGGTTGCAGCGTAGCTGCCACTTGGCCCACAGCTGCGGGTATTGCATGGCTAGAAATTAATTAGTCTCTTCATAAAGACTGTCTGCTCTCTGTGTCCAAGCATTATAACGACTGTCTTGCAAAGCTGAACGCTCTAAACGCAACGTACACGAGAGAAATGTTTGCAATCGTTTCTTAAACAAGGAAGTGGCATGAGGCGAGCCTGCTGCTGTCGTAACACCAACGTTGTTCAACACGTTCACTAATGAACGGGAATTATTTTATAGTTATTACAATGAAATAATCCGTGCCCTCATTACTGATGTCGTTAGACAACACTCTACTTCCGTACGATGTACAGTCCTGCTGATATTTGCTTTGATAATCCCACCCTTACAGTGCCCCTCTCCCCTCACTCTCCCCTTAGTGCAGAGCAACGTGCCCGTGCATAATTAGCAGCGTCGTCACTCCTCATCCCCGGCAATAACACTCGGGCCACGCATTACCCTTCATTAGCATTACTGCGCCTCTCCTTCTCCCCCTTCATATTGTGCCCTTTGGACAACACAGGTCCATTAAGAGGCTCTTATAGCGTCCACGCATAGAGCGGGCTGTTATGCTGCGGCAGTGCTGAGTGCAGGTCGCGGGTATGAAGCCTCATCGTCCTCTGAACAACACAGGCCCATCAAGAGGCTCCTATAGCATCCTCGCATAGTGCGGACTGTTATGCTGCGGCAGTGCTGAGTGCAGATCGCGGGTATGAAGCCTCATTGTCCTCTGAACAACAACACAGGTCCATTAAGAGGCTCCTATAGCATCCTCGCATAGAGCGGGCTGTTATGCTGCGGCAGTGCTGAGTGCTGGTCGCGGGTATGAAGCCTCATCGTCCTTTGAACAGCACAGGTCCATTAAGAGGCTCAAATAGCATCCTCGCATAGAGCGGGCTGTTATGCTGCGGCAGTGCTGAGTGCAGGTCGCGGGTATGAAGCCTC
>SDVV010039751.1:0-10599 GCA_016164225.1 Gammarus roeselii | reverse complement strand
TTGGTCAAGGGTCTTAAGGCTGCCACAATAACTGTCTGCACAGACACGCCGTTGGTTAAGGGTTTTAAGGCTACCACAATAACTGTCTGCACAGACACGCCGTTGGTCAAGGGCCTAAAGGCTGCCTTAATAACTGTCTGCACAGACACGCCGTTGGTCAAGGGTCGTAAGGCTGCCACAATAACTGTCTGCACAGACACGCCATTGGTCAAGGGTCTTAAGGCTGCCACAATAACTGTCTGCACAGACACGCCGTTGGTTAAGGGTTTTAAGGCTACCACAATAACTGTCTGCACAGACACGCCGTTGGTCAAGGGCCTAAAGGCTGCCACAATAACTGTCTGCACAGACACGCCGTTGGTCAAGGGTCTTAAGGCTACTACAAAAACTGTCTGCAGAGACACGCCTCTGGTCAAGGGTCTTAAGGCTACCACAATAACTGTCTGCACAGACACGGCGTTGGTCAAGGGTCTAAAAGCTGCCACAATAACTGTCTGCACAGACACGCCGTTGGTCAATGGTCTTAAGGCTACTACAAAAACTGTCTGCAGAGACACGCCTCTGGTCAAGGGTCTTAAGGCGACCACAATAACTGTCTGCACAGACACGCCGTTGGTCAAGGGTTTAAAGGCTGCCACAATAACTGTCTGCACAGACACGCCGCTGGTCAAAAGTCTTAAGGCTGCCACAATACTAGTCTGAACAGACGTAACGTTGGTCAAAGGTCTTGAGCCTGACACAATGCCGGTCTGAAGGGTCACAACGTTGGTCAATGTTCCTCATGAACCTTAAGCCGTCTTAAGACCGCCACACCAAACCGACTGAACTAAGCAAATGTCACCTCATGAAGAAAAAACTAGACTCATAGAAAACCGAGTGTCCCCTGTGAGAGCGTACTTAAAACTTCTCGGAGTTTTTCCGTGTGGTGCCGAGAGAAAGGTGAAATAACGTGGGAAAAGTAAGTTACTAAGAGGAATGAGGCAAGGGGAGAGTTGCCAGAGAGAGCTGAAGAGTACACTGTACTCATGAAGTCTAAACTGTTAATGGGGAGGGGGAGAGGGTTATGGCGGCGTGTCACTCTTTTCTAGAAAATGTTACTTGGCACAGTGAGCCTTTTGAGAGCTCTCCATCTCCACACCGAACCATTGTGGTCATATTAGATTGTTCTCTTTTTCCATGGATGTGCAGCGTCCCCCAACAAGGAGAACCCTCCAAACTAATTAGCGAAACCGACCCACGAAGTACGATACTCTTAGTAGCTGCGAGGATACTTTTTAGGAGCGGCAAGGAAACCTGTTTGGGCTGCAAGGAAACCTGTTTGGGCTGCGAGGAAACCTGTTAGGGGCTGCGAGGCAACCTGTTAGGGGCTGCGAGGCAACCTGTTAGGGGTTGCGAGGCAACCTGTTAGGGGCTGCAGGCAACCTGCTAAGGGCTGCGAGGCAACCTGTTAGGAAATGTGAGGCAACCTCTCAAGAACTGTGAAGCAGCTGTTAGGAGCTTCAAGATAACCTGTTAGAAATTTTCTGTCAACCTGTTATGAGCTGTGCTGCAACCTATTTGGAGCTGTGCAGCAACCTGTTTGGAGCTACAAAGTAGCTGTTAGAAGCTCTTCTATTCCTTTTGAGCAAACATTTCTTTGGTCAGCGCAAATACTAACGCTTCGACCTTATAGAAATAGAGAGGAAACGAAGAAGGACAAATAGAGAGAAAACGAAGAAAGACAAATAGAGAGAAAACGAAGAAAGACAAATAGAGAGAAAACGAAGAGAGACAAATAGAGAGAAAACGAAGAGAGACAAATAGAGAGAAAACGAAGCAGGATTAACAGAGATTAAACGAAGAAGGACAAACAGAGAGAAAACGATGATGGATAAACAGAGAGGAAACGAAGAAGGACAAAAAGAGAGAAACTAAGAAGGATAAACAGAGAGGAAACGAAGAAGGACAAATAGAGAGGAAACGAAGCAGGACAAATAGAGAGAAAACGAAGAAGGATAAACAGAGAGAAAACGAAGAAGGACAAACAGAGAGAAAACGAAGAAGGATAAACAGAGAGGAAACGAAGAAGGACAAACAGAGAGAAAACGAAGAAGGATAACCAGAGAGGAAACGAAGAAAGATAAACAGAGAGGAAACGAACAAGGACAAACAGAGAGGAAACGAATAAGGACAAACAGAGAGAAAACGAAGAAGGACAAACAGAAGAAACTAAAAGGACAAACAGAGAGGAATCAAAGAAGGACGAACAGAGGGAAAAGAAGAAGGATAAACAGGGCAATAAACGAAGAAGGACAATCAGATAGGAAACAAATAAGGACAAACAGAGAAAAAACGAAAAGCACAAACAGGGAGAAAACGAAGAACGACAAACAGAGAAGGAACAAAAAAGGACAAACAGAGAGGAAACAAAGAAGGACAAACAGAGAAGGAACGAAGAAGGACAAACAGGGCGAGAAACGAAGAAGGACAAACAGAGAGGAAACGAAGAAGGACAAACAGGGCGAGAAACGAAGAAGGACAAACAGGGCGAGAAACGAAGAAGGACAAACAGGGCAAGAAACGAAAAAGGACAAACAGGGCGAGAAACGAAGAAGGACAAACAGGGCGAGAAACGAAGAAGGACAAACAGGGCGAGAAACGAAGAAGGACAAACAGGGCGAGAAACGAAGAAGGACAAACAGGGCGAGAAACAAAGAAGGACAATGCTTATCTGAATTCTGATTTTGGAGAATTGAAGGAAAACCATTCAATACCTGATTTTTTTCGCGTGAATTTAATAAGATATGTTCTCAACGTTAGGGCGAGTTCAGATGTTTGGTGAAATTAAGAGTTGTAAAAGCAGCACACTGTTTGTTTCCTCATTTATGTTTACCCATCAACGAACTTTCATTCGTTCAGCGTGAGTCGTGAACGATGCGAAACATGGTTCAACTTCAAGAAAGTCCTTCCATATATGAAACATAATAGGACATAAAAAAATGAAATTTCAATTTGACGTATAAGAATCCTGGAAAATGAAGTTGTTCAATAACTGCCGTGTTGCCCAGTGGGTGGATCCTCATCCAGCGGCCCAGTTCTGTCCAGCTGTTTGGGAACGATACGTCAGAGTCGCCGCAAAACAAATGTCACCTTGGGCGCTAGGATGATCCTTCTCAAAAAACTTTTGATATTACGCCTCTGCAGGCGAGAGAACTGCCTTGAAACTGCTGGACGAAAAGATGTTTTAGTAGCCTGTTTCGCAGCACACAGTGTGACAGCACAATATGTGGCAGCACACTGTGGAGTAGCACACTATGTGGCAGCACACTGTGTGGCAGCACACTGTGTGGCAGCACACTGAGTGGCAGCACACTGAGTGGCAGCACACTGTGACAGCACACTGTGGAAGCACACTGTGTGGCAGCACGTTGTGCAGTAGAACATTGTGCGGCAGCACGCTGTGTGGCAGCACACTGCGTGGCAGCACGCTGTGGGGCAGCACACTCCGTGGCAGCACACGAAACGGTAGCACGCTGCGTGGTAACACTGCGCGTCAGCACTATGTGTGGCAGCACACTGCGTGGCAGCACACTGCGTGGCAGCACACAGTGTGACAACAATGTGTGGCAGCACACTGCGTGGCAGCACACTGCGTGGGAGCACACTGCGTGGGAGCACACTGCGTGGGAGCACACTGCGTGGGAGTAAACTGCGTGAGAGCACACTGCGTGGGAGCACACTGCGTGGCAGCACACTGCGTGGCAGCACACTGTGTGGTAGCACACTGTGTGGCAGCACAATGCGTAGCAGCACACTATATGGTAGCACGCTGTGTGGCTGTACACTGTGTGGTAGCTCACTGTGTGGTAGCACACTGTGTGGAAGCACACTGTGTGGTGGCACACGGTGTGACAGCCCACGGAGCGGTAGCACACTGTGCGGAAAACACTGTGCGGCAAAATACTGTGCGGCAGCACACTGTGCGGTAGCATACTGTGCCGAAACCATCTGTACGGATGCAGATTGTGTGGCAGCACATTGTGTGGCAGCCCATTGTGTGGTAGCTCAATGTGAGGCCGCACACAGTGGGACAGCACACTGTATGGTAGCATACTACGTGTCAGCTCAATGTGCGCCAGAACACTGTGCGGCAGAACACTGCAGCAGCACACGGTTCTGCACACTGTATGGCAGCACACTACATGACGGCTTACTGTGTGACAGCACACTTTGTCACAGCACACTGTGTCGCCGTACACTGTGTCACAGCACACTGTGTCGCAGAACTCTGTGTCGCCGCACACTGTGTCACAGCACACTGTGTCACAGCACACTGTGTCACAGCACACAGTGTCACAGCACACTGTGTCGCCGTACACTGTGTCACAGCACACTGTGTCGCAGCACTCCGTGTCGCCGCACACTGTGTCACAGCACACTGTGTCGCAGCAAACTGAGTCGCCGCACACTGAGTCACAGCACACTGTGTCACAGAACACTGTGTCACCGTACACTGTGTCACAGCACACTGTGTCGCCGCACACTGTGTCGCCGCACACTGTGTCGCCGCACACTGTGTCGCCGCACACTGTGTCGCCGCACACTGTGTCGCAACAGTTCACCGCGTACCGAACAATATATTTGCGCTGCCTTGCCAGTGGCCCTCGTCAGCCGCATTGCGTGCGCATTCAGGCCCATGTCTTGCCGGGATTAGTTTACCAAAGCATTTAGAGCAAGATACAAAAACAATGCCGTAATGTTTTAAAAGTTTGTAGGCCTGATTAAATGACAAATCAGAACACGTCAAATACAAAATAAGTAGAAATATTTTATTAGATAATCTTTCGGAACGGATCTGTTAACAGGTGTAGTATACGACGCTGACGACTTTGATCTTTATCAGACCTTATTATTCTTTCGCATCTTATCCGTCTATATTGGTCCAATGTTAATTTTTCGTGAGGCATAAAAAACATTATATAACCCTCCTCTTATAGAGTTGGTCACGTGATCAAATCAATCTTGATATCTATAAATGATTGTGTCTCGGTTTTGGAACGAATTTGCACCAGCAATGTGCGTCCGATACTTATTGTGATGCCAAGTCGATGGTGTCTCGGTTTGGATACCAATTCGATGCATGCGAGTGCATCGTGATCGAGTCCGTCTCAAAACCGAGACATCATTGAGCCGAGACACCATTGAACCGAGACACCATCGATTTCTTCCTCTCGATGTTGATGACCTTCCGCACATCATCTGTTTAATGCCTGTTCCCCATTTCCTTCTCCACAGTCGCCCCGATGGTTCACGTGGAGAACCAGCTGCTGGGGGCGCCACTCCACACCAACGTTGCTATCGAGTGCCAGGTGGAGGCCTTCCCACACGCCATCACCTATTGGCAGAGGGACACTTCGGAGATGCTGCTGCAGGGGTAAGACACTGAGGGAGGACACATTTGAGAAGCTGCTGCAGGGGTGAGACACTGAGGGACACTATGAAAATTCTTGTGCAGGAGTGATCACTGAGAGACACTTCAGAGATGCTGCTGCAGGGGTAAGACACTGAGGGACACTATGGAGATTCTTGTTCGGGAGAGAGACACTTAGAGAGACTTTAAAGATGCTGCTGCAGGGGTAGGATTCTGAGGGACACTTCGGAAAGGCTGTTGCTGGGGTGGAGCACCGAAGGTTACTTTGGGGATGTTGCAGCTGGGGTTAGACACTGAGGAACACATTGGAGGTGCTGCTGCAAGAGTGAGACACAGAGAGACATTTTGGAGATGCTGCTCCAGGGGTGAGACACTGAGGGACACTTTGGAGATGCTGCTGCATGTATGCTGGGGTAAGATCCTGACGGACACTTAGATGCTGCTGCAGGAGTGAGACCCTGAGAAACACGTTGGAGATGCTGCTGCAGAAGGTAGATACTGAATGACACTTAGGAGATGCTGGTGCTGGGGTTCTTCCAGGTGTTTACAAGTGTAAGAAGATAACAACATGCCTTTCCGTCCAACCTAGGTTTCCTTTTGACAGTACAAAGATTAGTTCTGAAGTAGAACGTCTAGAAGCGATTCATGCGTCAGTGTAATTTCTGTTGTTTAAAAGATCAAAAAATGTGAAAGGTTGTAATAGGTGATGGAGTTTAATGATGACAGTCAAGACAACTCGAATCAGCACCTGAAGAGAAAGACACCGACCCACGATGTTGATCTGAGATTGTCTAAGTTTCGTTCCTCGTTAAACCAAAGCTGACCAGTGTCATTCCTGGACATTGTTTTGCAACGACAGGTACCAATGCCGAGTGAGACACTGAGAGAAACATCGGAGATGCTGCTGCTGGGATGAGACACTGAGGGACACTTCGGAGATGCTGCTGCAGGGATGAGACACTGAGGGACACTTCGGAGATGCTGCTGCAGGAATGAGAACTGAGGGACACTTCGGAAATGCAGCTGCAGGAGTGAGACACTGAGGGACACTTCGGAAATGCTGCTGCAAGAGTGAGACACTGAAGGTCGCTTCAGTTATAATTTTTCCAAGAGAGGAGGCATTTCTCAACGTTTTTCACTCAAAAAAAGAGTCACCCATCAACTTATATGGGCAGTGACCAAAACTTGAGTACTTTGCAATCATCATCAAGTAAAAGTAGAGCCATCTACGTTGATAAGCCTGGACTGGCTATAGTTGTGGGTTAAGAATTTTTTCGACATCTAAGTACAGCGAACATAACCTTTGGACGAGCGTGCGCCAGCTGCACAGCACGGGGCTTACAAGTGTATACAAGTGTAGGAAGACAACAACAGGACTATTGGCTCAAACTAGGTTGTCTTTTGAAAGTAAAATGGTTAGTTCTGAAGTAGAACGTCTAAGAGAGCTTCATCTGCAATTTCTGGGAACGATAGGGAACGATTTAGCTATTTATCGGTGATTTATGTAGAATTTATCAAGCCGCGACTTGAACGTTTCGATTGTATTGCTGTTTACATCCTACGCTGGAAGTTTGTTTCATTCTTCGACAACTCTACACGTGAAGAAATTGAGCGTGATTTCGAGTGAGAAACGTTTCTCAACGATTTTGTATCCGTTGTTCCTAGTCACTCCGTTCGTATCTTGAGTGAAAAGGCTCGCTCGACGTTTTCCTTACCATTCATAATATTCCACACTTCGATCATGTCGCCTCTGACTTGACGTTTCTTTAGCGAATAAATATTAACTTCACGTAGTCTGTCTTCGTACGATTTATTCCGCAGGGAAGGGATGAGTTTGAGAGCTCTACGTTGAACCTTCTGCAGGACCTGCAGCTGTCTGCGAAGATGGCTTATCTTGAACGCACCTACAGGGTTCTAATCTACCCATGGGGCGATCCGAACAAAGTCAAATTATGCGGCCACAATTGATTCATAAAGAATGTTCAATTTCCTTCTAAATTATCTGGGAATTCGTATCTGTTTTACACGCTTGCACAAACGCACCACACGCTTGCACAAACGCATCGCACGCACCACACGTACGCACAAACACACCACACGTACACACAAACGCACAACACGCACCACACGAACGCACAAGCGCACCACACGTACGCACAAACACGCCACACGTACGCACAAACGCACAATACGCACCACACGAACGCACAAGCGCACAACACGCACCACACGTACGCACAAACGCACCACACGCACCATACGTACGCACAAACACACCACACACGTACGCACAAACGCACAACACGCACCGCACAAACGCACAACACGCACCACACGAACGCACAAACGCACCACACGGGAGGATCTTGTAGGAAAAATATATTGGGAACATAACAGAAAAGTCTGGAATGATTGCCCAGTGATCGCCCAGTGATGATCGTCCAGTAATGATCGCCCAGTGATAATCGCCCAG
Source organism: Gammarus roeselii (assembly GCA_016164225.1). Lineage (NCBI taxonomy): Eukaryota > Metazoa > Arthropoda > Malacostraca > Amphipoda > Gammaridae > Gammarus > Gammarus roeselii. The sequence continues at coordinate 2,716 of SDVV010039751.1, read as the reverse complement.
TAATGATCGCCCAGAGACGATCACCCACACAGTGATGATCGTCCAGTGATGATCGCACATACAGCCAGGAACAAATATATTTCAATAATCCGTGATATGATTCAATTTATGACACCTTTTGCGTCAAAATACTAGTTATGGTATCATCCAAAACACTAGTTATGGTCTCATCGAAAACACTAGTTATGGTTTCATCCGATACACTAGTTATGATCTCATCCAAAACACTAGTTATGGTCTCATCCAAAACACTAGTTATGGTCTCATCCATAACATTAGTTATGGTCTCATCCGAAACACTAGTTACGGTCTCATCCAAAACACCAGTTATGATCTTATCCAAAACACTAGTTAGGGTCTCATCCAAAACACTAGTTATGATCTCGTCCACAACACTAGTTATGGTCTCATCCAAAACACCAGTTATGGACTCATCCAAAACACTACTTACGATTTCATCTAAACGCCTAGTTACGGTCTCCTCCGAAACACTAGTTATGATCTCATACAAAGCACTAGCTATGATCTCATCCAAAACTTTAGTTATGGCCTCATTCAGAATACTAGTTATGGTCTCATCTGATACACTAGTTATGGTCGCATCCATAACACTAGTTATGGTCTCATCGAAAACACTAGTTATGGTCTCGTCCAAAACACTAGTTACGGTCTCATCCAAAACACTAGTTGTGGCATCATCCAAAACCCTAGTTATGGTCTCATCCAAAACACTAGTTATGGTCTCACTGAAAACATTAGTTATGGTCACCGAAACACTAGTTATGGTCTCATCGAAAACATTAGTTCTGGTCACATCCGAAACACTAGTTATGGTCTCAGTCAAAACACTAGTTATGGTCTCATCCAAAACACCAGTTATGGTCTCATCCAAAACACAAGTTATGGTCTCATCCAAAACACTAGTTATTGTCTCATCCAAAACACTAGTTATGGTCTCACTGAAAACATTAGTTATGGTCACATCCGAAACACTAGTTATGGTCTCATCGAAAACATCAGTTATGGTCACATCCGAAACACTAGTTATGGTCTCAGCAATAACACTAGTTATGGTCTCATCCAAAACACCAGGTATGGTCTCATCCGAAACACTAGTTATGGTCTCATCCAAAACACCAGTTATGATCTTATCCAAAACACTAGTTAGGGTCTCATCCAAAACACTAGTTATGATCTCGTCCACAACACTAGTTATAGTCTCATCCAAAACACCAGTTATGGACTCATCCAAAACACTACTCATGATTTCATCTAAACGCCTAGTTACGGTCTCCTCCGAAACACTAGTTATGATCTCATCCAAAGCACTAGCTATGATCTCATCCAAAACTTTAGTTATGGCCTCATCCAGAATACTAGTTATGGTCTCATCCGATACAATAGTTATGGTCGCATCCATAACACTAGTTATGGTCTCATCGAAAACACTAGTTATGGTCTCGTTCAAAACACTAGTTATGGTCTCATTCAGAACACTAGTTATGGTCTCACTGAAAACATTAGTTATGGTCACATCCGAAACACTAGTTCTGGTCTCATCGAAAACATTAGTTATGGTCACATCCAAAACACTAGTTATGGTCTCAGCCACAACACTAGTTATGGTCTCATCCAAAACACCAGTTATGGTCTCATCCAAAACACTAGTTATGGTCTCATCCAAAACACTAGTTATCGTCTCGCCCACAACACTAGTTATGGTCTCATCCACAACACTAGTTATGGTCTCCTCCGGAACACTAGTTATGGTCTCATCCAAAACACCAGATATGGTCTCATCCAAAACACTAGTTATGGTCTCATCCGAAACACTAGTTATGGTGTCTTACGAAACTCTAGCTATGGTCTCATCTAAAACACTAGGTATGGTCTCATCCACAACACTCGTTATGGTCTCATCCAAAACACTAGTTATGGTCTCATCCAAAACACTAGCTATGGTCTCTTCCAAAACACTAGCAATGGTCTCCTCCGAAACACTAGTTATGGTCTCCTCCGAAACACTAGTTATGGTCTCATCCAAAACTCCAGTTATGATCTCATCCAAAACACTACTTATGATTTCATCCAAAACACTAATGATTTCACCCAAAACACTACTTATGATTTCATCCAAAACACTACTTATGATTTCATCCAAACCACAAGCTATGGTCTCATCCAAAACTCTAGTTATGGCCTCATCCAAAGCACTAGTCATGGTCTCGCCCACAACACTCATCATGGTCTTATCCAAGACATTAGTTCTGGTCTCATCCAGAACACTAGTTTTGATTTGATTTGATTTGATTTGGGCCTCATTTCCACCAGAGCCTCAACGTGAGTCATAATAGGCTCCCCCGTAGGGCGCGACCGTCGTTGATTTAGGTAAGTCCGCACGACTTCGCGTGCGAAAATATTAGTTTTGTCAAGATGAAGTCAGTACATATTTTAATTGTGGCATATTCGCGTACTAGCGCGCACGAGAGAGTATAGAGTTAATGCGTATCTTCGTAAAATGTGTTGTTGTTTCTGTGCGCAATGAGGTGGAGGGACCACCTCATTTGCACAAGTGTTAGAGGTTTAGACAGCGTCGTATAGTCCGGTGTGTTTTCCGAAAGCGATAAGCTTTTAACGGTAGGTTGGGTCCGTGAGTAGGCTTTGTAGGTTGCACGGGGGATCTAGGAACGCTCGTCGGGCTGCCGCGAGTGCGTTG
>SDVV010039750.1:0-10599 GCA_016164225.1 Gammarus roeselii | reverse complement strand
TAACAGACCTTTTGCCATCAAGAATGCTTCATCTGGCTAACAGACCTTTTGCCATCAAGAATGCTTCATCTGGCTAACAGACCTTTTGCCATCAAGAATGCTTCATCTGGCTAACAGACCTTTTGCCATCAAGAATGCTTCATCTGGCTAACAGACCTTTTGCCATCAAGTGCGGAAATGTTGCATCCCTGCCAGTCGGCAACATGCACGGAACGGACTTCAAAACTCGGAGACTCGCTGAGTCCTCCATTGGAAGGAAAAAAAATAGTTAGACGTGGTCACCTGAGCGTGAACCTTTCCACCACCAAGGATTGCCGTGCAAACACTAACTTGGACCACCTGACTTAAGTTGAAAATTCATCAAAGTAAAATTCAATCCCATAGACAACGCCACAACCAAATCTATTTGCCATTCAAAGCCGTCCAATAACAGTTGAGTGTACAAAGCAGCCTTCTCAGCGTTGGCTGTGTTTTAGCAAAGCAGTGCGTGGCCAGCACCGGATACCTTTGATTGCATCAAGTTGAGGGCGGAGAAATGATCACCCAGAGCCAGCGTCAGATCAAACGACCGCCTGTCTCCCCAGTAGTGCCATTGAGGCTCTGCTAACGCAATGGCACTTAACAACAAAGTGCCACGATATGTTCACTAGAGAACTATCTGATGAATATTTAATACCCCTCTGCGTTGTGTGGCTTCCATCTTTTATCAGTAGCTGTACTTAGAAACTTATGAAAACCTACAGTCGTATCATATTTTACTGTAAAAGTATTTGCTATGAGTGAAGGCTTGTGTAATACCTATCAATATATTGGCGAGACGTTTAAACATGGTTTATCGGAGGCACCATCAGTGAACGACTGGTGGGGCATAGGGAAGGATGCAGATCTCAAACACTAATGAGTTATCAGGGAATCTACCCCCAACCTGCTCAGTGCAGCGGCAAAGAGTGCAACATTGATCCTGCTAATAATAACATATAAGCGACTTGGTTACATCATTTACAAGGTAAAGGCAGAAGGTTGCACAACAGGCCTCATCATTTGCTACAATTAATGATAACTAGTGTGGGTCGGACTGAAATGATATATGATGGGTAGCAATCGACCGACAGAGCCACTACTTCAATTATGCAAAGCTAGACCAGCAGGACTGTTCCCAAGTGCGCACGAGATTTTTTTTTCGATAGCTGACAAGGCAAAAAGTCGTTCAACCCTGAGAAGTCTTAAACGCAACGAACAATCATGTTTATGCTGACTACATCAAATACACGATAAATGTTTGAAAGATTTAAAACACCAGCTCTGCATTTACTGTTTATCGTCCGCAGTTAACTCATCACCTGAACGTGAGAACGCAATGTGGTGGGAATGTCGCAGGAGCCCAGCAGTCCAGATATCGGATCCCGACTTCGCTGGTTCGATGACGGACCAACGCAGATCCAATGGTGGATTAGATGCAGGTAGCAACATCAGCCATCTTGCCGTTCGAGCTCACCGTGATAAATGGTCATTAAGGAGCTACCCAAGACAAAACAAGAGATGCTGCATCCGGCACGCTGAATCAGCAGAATTGCGGTGGTGAGTAATGACATTGACGACTTCCAGCGGATTGGAGAGGTCACAATGTGAGCTGTGCCGTGTTTGTTCCAAACACGAATATTTTGGAGCTAAGGGTTTGTTTGGCCAGGCCATTAACAATAATGTCAAGAGGCAACTTCCAAGACAAACACAGATTCGAAACCTACCGCTAAATTGTGATTAGCTTCCCAAATCAACGCTTTTCAAGTTGTCCTCATACAAGCCAACCCGCGCAACGCAGTCTCAGCCACCCCCGCCCCTCAAACCCAGGTGGCCTGTGTAGCAGCTGATGTGGTGAAGCCACGCACCCAAGTGCTGAAGTTTAGGCGGCTACGGAGGGTCTTCTGTTGGAGGCGGCGAGGAACGAGTTAACGGTGTCAGTCGCGTCCGTAGTCAACAGGGGCCGTCCGTCTGCAGCCACGTCCGCCCGTCTTTAGTCGAGAAGCAGCCCAAAGTGTAGTTCCATCTGCTGCCAGAAGAGGTGGCCTACTCGCATGTTTGTCATCCCTCGTATCCATCATCACTAGTGCACTGACGGGGTTCGGAACACAGCTAGAAGGGCATGCAGCAAAACAGATCACGCCTGTTAAAAAGCTACAACGAAATTGTTCAATTTCAGAGTCGAACAGGAGCCAAGGTTGTCGCAAACCTAGAAGTGAGGGCTCAATGTTCTATTTAGAGGCTAATTAGAACTTGCGTAAGTCTAGGACTCCCAACTAAGCTTCAACTGACCAGCTACGACCCAGTGTCTTGCTGGCAGTAGCCAGATACCTCCCATAATCCTGAAAAGACTCGCTAAATTCGACCCATAAAGCTGCGGTAGCACTGATCTGCTCTAAGCGACCCATCGAACTCTGATCTAAACCGCTCCAGGGGCAAGGGGTCGGTTCGTGTCGTGATATTCAAAAAACGACTGCTTTCAGAAAGAACTCGGAGCCAAAGCCCGGGGGGCACCGCGTATTCAACTGTTCTATCAATAAATCCAAAAAATTCAAGGCAAAGAACACTAGAACGAGGCCGGGATGGAAAACAATTCCTGAATTTGATCGACAGAAGCCAAGGAAAATTGAAGAAGCAGGAACGGTCGTACTATAAAACACAGTAGCAGACTTAGTATGATGAAAATGGATTCGCTGAGACCCTGATGCAAGGCAAGTCAAATTGAGAAAGCCATGTTCACTGCAGTACACATAATTTGTGTTCATGCCACGTTCTACTAAACAAATAGACCATTGAGATGAAATAAACTTGTAATCAGCGAAAAGGCAATTCAACTTTACCCGAACATCGTGCTCAAGACTAGCCTTAGTAATACGATTTCGTCCGACCACCGTGCATATGACTATCCTCAGCCAATAAAATCCCTCATTGAGACGCCTCCAATACTCCTCCGACTCCTTCGAACTCCACACAACACATCCGATGTCCCTGTGCATAGCTTTAAACAGTCTAGTTTCTGTGGGGTTCACTGCTGGCTGAGGCCCAGGCAACAGTTTGTGGTGTAGCGTTCAACGCCCGCTAGGCTTTCGTGACTCTGCCAACCACATCTGGAGCACGCGGCATGCCAGACCCCTCATCATGGGCTGGAAGAAAGCGCGGACACCAATCGTGGTAGCTCTGCTACACCTAGGACTGCCGCTGCTCAGCATTTCCCTTATGGCAGCGCTGATACACCTAGGACTGCCGCTGCTCAGCATTTCCCTCGTAGTAGCACTGATACACCTAGGACTGCCGCTGCTCAGCATTTCCCTCGTGGTAGCGCTGCTACGCCTATGACTGCCGCTGCTCAGCGTTTTCCTCGTGGTAGCGCTGATACACCTAGGACTGCCGCTGTTTAGCATTTCCCTCTTGTGGTAGCGCGGGTTCACCTAGAACTGTTGTTGATTAGCATTCTTGGTGCATGTCCAGCACATGCACCATTCCGAAGTCGCTCGAGCCCCAACATGCAACAGCTCTAAATAACAGTAATTAAGAGCGGTGTGTCATTCGGAATCCGGCAGCTGCCACGAGCAGTGAGTCAGTGCCAAACATTTTAGAAGAGCAATTCCTACTTGGCTCGTCCAGAAATTTGGCTATTTACCCGGAAACCAGACCGACGGAAAGCAAGCACGGCATTGCATCTCCATTTTTATTTTTTTTGCGGCTGCAGCCAACCTAGGTTACTTCCTTGTTTTACGACTGCAGGCAACCGCGACTACTTTCTTCTTTTGCGACAGCAGCCAACAGAGGCTATTTCCTCTGTTAGCGACTGCAGCCAACAGAGGCTATTTCTTTTGTTCGCAACTACAGCCAACAGAGGCTACTTCCTTTGTTTGCGACTACAGCTAACAGAGGCTATTTCCTTTGTTCGCAACTACAGCCAACAGAGGCTATTTCCTTTGTTTGCAACTACAGCCAACAGAGGCTACTTCCTTTGTTTGCGACTACAGCCAGAGGAGGCTACTTCCTTTGTTTCCGACTACAGCCAACAGAGTTATTAATATGGCTGTTGTAAAAGCTCCGGAAACAAAGAATGGCAATGCCAAGACGGTACTTGCAGCGACAACAAGAAACTGCATCGAGAAACATTCCGATGAGCGGATATGGAGGATGGGCATTTGGACATCGTAAAAGAAGAAAAAACAAACAAATTGGATTTCTCGATTCTAATCAAATAAATTCGCAACTCTGACCCGCCCGATTCAACAACTGTAACCACACGCGCGTCACAGTGGCACGGACAACACACCTCTCATCGTAACGACAGGAACGGCGCTCTGGAATGCACACACTTCTACAAAACAGGAGCAGAGAACCACCACCTTACTGCACTAACACGCATAACTAGACATGGTTCGCTACACCGGAATATTATGCCTCCCAGCATCGCCTACCTCTAGTCAAAAAGTAGTATAATTTCCTATCAGTATTTGGTGAGTAATTAGGATTAGGATTGAATTTCATTTAGAAACTCAGCGGTATCGGAATGTCCACACGTGGCTAATATGACAGCAAAACGTTTGCTTACCACCACACTAAATAACTTCATAACAGTACAATGCGCATGATGCTATCTTGGTGCAGGGGGATGTGTCCCTGGGGTCCAAGTGTTGAGACGCTGGCGTCAGCAGGTTGTGTTGTGCCGGCAGACATTGCAGCCATGATTACAAAGGGTGGGTGAGGCCTGCGCCCTGTGCACGTACCAACACCTCAAGGCTCCTCCCATGATGGGTGGGGTAGACCAGCTAGTATTGGTAGCATTAACTGATATTAATAAACAATTGCTATCCTCTCTCTAATTCGAAGATAGAAACAATTACCATAATTTGATTAGAGCGCATTACAAGGGCTTTCGAACGATGGAGGAGAAATGTTTCCAAGATTTTGGAATTATTCATTGGAGAAGAAATGTGTATGATTGTTGTACTCCACCAGAGCTTACAAAATTGATGTATTGAGGTTATGTTTACATCTGGACTGAAAACATCATTGCGAGATGAACAATTGTTTTTGTCCATCTCGAGCAAAATGTTACAACAATTGGATTGCGTAAAAGAAAGTTGCATATTTAGCTATAGTTGCCGTTTCATAAATGTAGAAGTTTTAGAAACTAAAATTTCAAGTGAAATCGTGTTGAGTAGTAGTAGTACTCAACACGTTCTTTGATAGTCGGTTGTCATGATTACTTCTCAATCGGTTGCCATAATTACTATTAACGAATAAAGTCGTTTTTTTATAAATCTCAATCAATAAAACTAATTTTGAAGAAGTTCTACATAATACTTCTCCACAAGGGCTTTCAAACGGTGTTAGCAAGCAATATAGAATTGCTTCTCATGATTACTTCATGCCTTTAGAGAAAAACGCTATTTGTGAGAGTTTTAACGGACACACAGGCGAACACTTATGGAATCACTTTCCAATAACATACAACACTCCTCATGCCGCAGATAAACCACAACACTACAACAGTGTCTCCCCGCTTGGGGACACTCGTCAGAACAAATGTCCCGAAGGCTTTCAACGCAGTTCCGTACCACAATTCGAAAAGAGTGCATATAGTTTGTGTTGGGCACCAAACCAATCGGAGGAAACGCAGTAGTCACAACAGATGCCAACACTATTTGCTGGATAGTGAGAACGGCATGTGAAGTTATGCCTCCAAAGCTCTCAGATCTTTCAAATCAAATCACTGCATTTCTTCTTCATCCAACCTCAGCCTTTTTGCCGAGTAAGCAAGTACATGTGGTGACTGCTTCCACGGTGTGGTGCACACATTACAACAGGAAATGCCTACCCACAAGGAGGGGGTGAAGACAGTTATAGAAAGGGAGAAGGGGGATACTAGCAAGGGGTTGTGCAAAGCTAAGGAATGGTAGTACAAGCTAAAGGAATGCTTGGAAACAAACTGACTGCTTGTCTCCATCTCTCCACAGCTGATAACTACACCAGTTTATCAGTTTCTATGAGCGCTTCTCCCTCTGATGTGCTCTGCGAGAAAGCAATAGGAGTGTGCACGAGTAAAAAGGCCAACACGCGCATGCCTTACTCTTCCTGTTATATATATGTGTCTCCTCCATCACCGTACAGCTCGGTGGCCTAGAGGGTGGCGTGTCGGCTCTCCTCACAACAGACTTCCATTGGAAGCGAAGGTTGCAGGTTCGCGCCTAACTGACCCCGAGTGAGACATTCTGGCCGGTCTCTTGAATGGTTAAAAGCAAGCCCATAAACACCGTGAGAAAAAAAAAGTCTAATCAGGTGGCAGCTACGCTGCAACCCGCTGTATAAGGGAAAAATTTCAAAATTACAAAAAGAAATTACCCGCTGTATAAGCGAAAAATTACCAAAATCAATTATGTGTAGGAGCATGTAATGTATGGTGATGTACTGTGTACTATATGTTGTTCCATGCAGTACGAGCCGGCCGCTCACTAGAGATGAGATGTGATGAATTCATCTTGGATTTAATCAATCCCATGTGATTCTTACCTATAGAGATTAGTTAATGCGATTACCAATAGCCTGCATTATGAATAATATTTTTGCGACGTAGAGTCCGAACCGGTCGCCGACAGGAGGCGAGCTGTCACAAATTCATCTCGGTCTCAAGTTTAACTAATTTAAATAAAGCATCTGAAAATTACCATTACTGTGTTTGACTTAAAACTTGAAAACGCGATGTTAGACGATGGAAATGAATGATTTAATAATAATACTAATAAAGAGTGTTTCCCACCAAACGCCCTTTTACACCTATTTTTTCCTATGTGGTAAACACATGCCAAGGCACATTGTTCAAGTTACCCCCCTGTGGGGGTAGGTAGGGATGGAGGGTTGGGGCTAGACGAGGCATGGCTATCGGATTACGCTAGACGAGAGGGGGGCCGCTGCTGACAGACGGGGGGAGACGGACTAACAGGAGGATGGGCCAGTAAACAAGGTACCTAGTGACAATACCGCTTCGTGAAGCGAAGGGCGAAGACTTGTTTGTAGATTGAGATAAAATAGTCATAGAAGAGTGTTTTGTAGTTGAACTTCACATAAACCTCCAGGGCCTTGGATGGGCCCAAATATCCTCAAAGGTGACACATCAACTCGATAGGTTGCCAGTTTGTTCTATCTTCATGTAAATATCTGCCTGCAAGCTGCTAAGAGTCAGCTAGAAAATTGCCCCGTTGGCGGTACCATGGAAACCAAATGCTATCAATAAAATAAAATAAATGTGAATAAAGACTAACAATTTCGAGGAATTCGACCCAGCTACAACCTCTGAGGAGTGTTCCCTACGTCACCCTTTCGCCGCTCAGCAATTCTGAGAGGAAGTGTGGTGTGAGGGCAAGAGAGGGTGGAGGGTGAGACCTCTTCTCAAGTGACTAAAACACAAGAGGGAAGCCATTACCGGCCCAGTAAGAGCATTAGGCAGCAGCATAACTGATGCTCTAAAGTAAACAACTCGTTTACGAGAGAATAACAAAGAAGGCTCAACGTAAGCAGGGGCAGCACCACCAGAGTAGAAGGCCCAATTTCGTCCTGAGAGGCAAGTGAAATTGCAAGAGATTTACAGTTTATCCACCATTAAATGAAAAAAAAAATGCAACTCACTAATTCTTCAAACACAAGTTGTTGCCAATTAAAAAAACTATTTACCCTAATCACCATCCAACGAAACGATACCAACACGTCGACCGAATTATTCAACAAGAGTCGTGCGCGGCCTTACTCGCTAAGAGAGTGCTCTGTTCGCCAGATGATGAGTAGCAAGCAGAGCGACGCTTTGCCCAACCGTCCCCAGCAGTGCTGCTGCGATAGACGCACCACACTGGGGAGTAAAATAACAGTGGCCGAGTATGTGCCGTCTGTTCAATGCGAGGACCTGATGGGGGAGGGCGATACAAGACAACAGATCTCAAGTGGGGAACACACAACTGCAGACATGAGTTTTAGAAGTGGACAGCACGGGGTGCTTACTCCCCGCCCAATAAAGCGGCCTAAATAATAAGAGTGGTAGGCTGTGGAGCTTATTGTTTTATGTGCCGTACAAGAGGTGGAGGAGGCGACGAACCAGTGGGCAACCGCCGGGTACACGTAGAGGTGAGGTGGATGAAGAACAGTACACGTAGAATTTTCACGACTGCATTCAATAGCAGAACGTTCATCGAGGCTCATCAAACAGCGTTTCCAATAAAATCATATAATAAAAGATCGGCCAGTGAAGTTCCATTGCAAAGCACTTCAAGAAAATGATTGCATAATTCGAATGTACTATCTGATACAAAGAGGAGCCGAGCCCTTAGTTTGAATTTCGCCTTTTACTTGAGCTTCATTTGAATCAAATTGGGAGTAGTTATGTACATTTTTATGGTTGTATGTTTACAGTCGAACGTCTGAATGGAATGCAAATGTGTAAATACATACTATAAATCATACAATCTCGGTGCAGGGATGTCGTAATCCAAACGCGAAATTAGAAATAAGGTCCCTATCTTTGTATCAGACAGTACAATAGAAAGAGCCCCCGTTTATCAGCATGGAGCGACACTCCACGAGCGACAAAATAGGTAGCTACAAGAGACGCCCAACAGTACTAGACAACGGAACTGGAAACAGTTCACAACCAATCGATGCAACTCCGTGGCCCTGTTCCAACAGAGGTCGATCGATGGAAGGGTGGGGTGAACACCAACGGCTTGGTCACGTGCAGCTGCCGAGTACATCCATATTTTACTGAAAGTAAACAAGATTTTTTTGGACGCAAAAGCTTGGAATAACTCTAGGATGATCCGCGGCAATGCGAGATGCGTTGACCTCTTTTCTCACCAACTTCAAGGAGATCTTATCAATAATAATCTTTATTGTCAGCAATCCTCAACAAGTCTGCCTAATTGCTTGCCACAATACTCGAATCTGCAGGCAGCTTGAAAATGATTCATAGACTAGATAGCAACACGCCCATCAAATGAAGACTCCTCCCCAAAATAAACCGCGAAGAGGCGGCTTAAGGGAAGAGCCTGCCGGTGGTGGGGAAGTAGGCAGTGCAGCAGCGAGACGCGTAAAGCGCGGGAAGCCGGTGTGTATCGGCGGCTCTTTCTTTAGGCCTAACTGTTGATGACGGGGTGAGTGAAGATCGGGGTAGGCATAGGTCGTGTCTAAGGCACACCTAGACAGTACTAGCAGGAGGAGGGGAACAGTACCCGCAGAGGGGGAGAGGGAATTATGCAAGTGCACACTAGGCAACCATCCAGGGCTGTGTGCAGTCATTCGCTGAATTACACACCAAGATAAACAGGAATATCAGGAGAGTTTCTAGAATCCATTGTGAACTAACTGCAAGACAACTTGGGAAGTGTGAGGATTTTAACGCATAGTTGACGGATGCGAGTTCCAGTCGAGATCGTTTCAGTGACTATGAAGCTACAGCCTGGAAATGCTAGGCGGAGGCAAACGGAACCAAAGCTGAAAATAAATAGACGTAGCGAACTACCCACGTTCTTATACACTGATGAAATTTTCCGAGTATTTTCTTCCAAAACAAATGTTGGCAGCAAATTTTGAACACTGAATTGAACGAGCTACGTTCACACGGCATGCCCGTGTTCAACAAAGGGACACTTTCTGTGCTACACGGTTTCTATTAGCCCGTATTGAGCAAAGAAGCAGCCAGCCTGGTGCTGAGTAGTAGGAGGCTGGGGATGAGGTCGGGGTGGCATATGCGAGCCTCAGGAATGCGGCTGGGGGCGGGGGAGGAGGGGATTGAGAGATGAGGAGAACAACCGCAGAAGACATCAGCGCTGATACGAGCAGCAGTAAGTAGGCAGCAGCAGCAGCACTTACTGGGCGACGGCATGCAAGACGCGCCTCGCCCAGATCGAGAGATGACGGGACAAGGGGAAGTTGCAACCCATCGCAACGTGATCGAACTTGCTATTCATTTGTCAGTTTAGCTCGTGTGTCTAGTAGGAGGCTCTGTGTTTCTAACCGACCATGGAAGAATACAGAGAACGGAAGGCATGCGATACAGTACCGACTAACCGAGCGCGATGCACTACCGACTGACCGAGCGCGATGCACTACCTAGCAATCATTCCTCAGCAAGACGACCAGATGAGAAGTTATAAAACCGATTCAAAAACGACAGCAAAAAGTATCGCAAGAGCACTGCTACAAGTAAGTCTTTATTCAGAAGAACCGATTACAGTAACTGTCCCTGGAGAGCAAGACGCACAAGCAGCCCGTCGCAAGGGTTGTGTGAAGAACATACAAACGGTTGAGTGTGCATTCAGTAGCAAGCACAGGGAGTCCGAGCGATTGCACCACTGAGTCGTACTAACTGCACAGATGGCTCAGGATGCTGCCGCGGATAATGTATCCTTGGATGGAGCACGGTGGCCGCCAGATGGTGATAGGATGGTAGGAACCAGTTTGAGTAGTTAAGACTGTGCACAGCAGCGAACGCAATAGTAACAGAAGGCTTCAAGTGCTGTGGATCTGAGTCGAAATGCAGACAACGATCACAAATATATATATGTTTATATACACACAAAC
>SDVV010039749.1:0-10599 GCA_016164225.1 Gammarus roeselii | reverse complement strand
TCGGTTGTTAAATATGTTTTATTCTTAAATTATCACTTTCCTTTATTCCTGGGCTCAACCTTTTGGGGCTCTTACGTGCAGCTTCCAGCTGCTGATTGGCTGCCCTTCAGGCGGTTGTTGGCGCCACACGATTTTATTGGCTGCCCTCCAGGGTTGTTTGGCGCCACACAATTTTGGCACTGCCACTACTGAGGGAATCCCGCCATCAGAGGGAATACTGCATCTGTGGCACATTTCAGTGGAGGTTAATACAATGACTTAAATATGTATGATACCTTAATGTTACATTGTACAGTTTATAATTTATTACTAAAGGCTGTATATCTATACATACATAATTTAACGTGGGGGAGAGCAATGCAGGACTTGGCTTGCAAACCCTTACAAAAGTGGTTGTCAATTCCCCTTCGAAATTTGCCCCTCCGTCAGTTGTCAATGTTTCGGGTACCCCGTAGCAGGCTACCCAGCTCATTAGGAACGCTATGGCTACGGCTTCTGCAGTTGTGTCCACTATCGGAATTGCTTTGGGCCATCTGCTGTATCTATCTATTATAGTTAGTAAATACCGGTAGTCATTGCTGTACGGGAACGGGCCAACGATGTCCATGTAGACCGATTTGAAACGGTCTGAGACTGGTACAAAATGTTGGAGTGGTTCCTTATTGTGACGAGTTATTTGGCCGATTGACAACTTTGACACGTTTGAGCTTGTTTGCGGATGATTTTGCTCCTATTTGGCCAAATGTCTTGACCTTAATCATTTGGACAGTTTGCCTAATGCCGGGATGGGCGAGGTCATGCTGAGACCTTATGTACCGTTCGCGCATTGATTTTGGAATATACAGTCTAAGCTGGGGCTGCGACAATTCGTAGGCGATGACATTTCTGCAATCTAGTTGGTATGAGTATGCTTTGCCTTTTTGGAAAGCCTCGATTTGCTCGTCGATCATAGATTTTAATTCCTCATCGTGGAGGTGCGCGCTGGTAAATTCTTTGAGTGTTATCGCTGGTTCTACGACCACATTTATCGCATTGACTCAAGTGAGCGCATCGGCTACTACGTTGTCTCTACCGTAGATATATCGCACGTCCGCAGTGAACTCAAGAATGCGGGACAGATGCCTCGCCTCGCGGGCGGACTGTTTGTCCAAATTTGAAGCTTGGATTGCCTTTGTTATGAGCTGATGGTTGGTATAGAGACAAAACTGTGTCTCTTGAAGCGCATATATGAAGTGCTCTACTGCAAGGTACGCTGCGAGTAGCTCTCAGGAGAACGTCGAGTATTTAATTTCGGTCTTTGTGAAACGCTTGCCAAAGAATGTTGGTGGTTGATAAATGTGCTGATGCTGTTGGGAATTTCAAAGCAGTGTAGTTAGCAAGTTGAATTTTTATGAGCATGAACGCTTTCTCTGCCTCAGGTGTCCAAGCTACTACAGTTGATGTGCTTTTTCGCTCGAGCTTTAGTAGGTCATTGATGGGTGCTAAAGTTTTATCTGCGTGGGGCAGGAACCGGTGATTGTAATTCCACATGCCCAAGAACCTTCAAAAACCGTGCATGTCCGCCGGTTTTGGATAGTCTTTGATAGCTGCGACCTTGCTTGAAAGCAGTTTGATACCTTCTCTGCCAATTTGATAGCCCAACAATTCAAGGTTTCCCTGAAAGAATTTGCGCTCTGTCATGTTGATGACTAGACCGTTCGTTTGGAAGCGTTTGAACACGGCTTCAATGTGAATGCAATGGTCGTCTTTGTTTTCGCTTGTTATGAACACGTCATCTACGTGCGCGTATGTATTGTCGATGCCTCTGAGCACCTCGTGCATGAACCTTTGGAACGTTTCAGGTGCGCCTTTAAGCCCAAAGGGTAATCGAGTATACTCAAATAACCCAAAAGATGTTGTGACAGCGGATTTTGGTTTGTCCGCTTTGTTGACTGGTATGTCATAGTAATCCGAATGTAGATCTAATTTAGTGAAATATTTCGACACGCCTACTTGTTCTGCGAAGTCATGAACATGAATGATTCCGTACTTATCGTCTCTTGTTATAAAATTCAAACGCCTGAAATTGTTTGTGGCTCTCCATCCCTCTCCATTCGGTACAAGGTGGAGCGGAGCAGCCCACGGGCTTGCTGAAGGGCGAGCTATTCCTAAACGGAGCCGGGAACTTGAAATTGGAGTTCCACACTGCTTGCTGGCAAGTTGGCGTGCGGAGGGATTCCCGTCGCCAGAGGGAAACATCAGTTCGCGTGCGGAGGGATTCCCGCCGCCAGAGGGAAACTGCATCTACGACACATTTCCAATGGAAGTTAATACAATGGTCTAAAATATAATACCTCCATCTGAACAGGCAATAAATTATTTACAGGATGTGAATTTTATGTTAGTTGCTGTGAAGGCGATCAATGCAGAATTCGACTTCGCGAGCCCTTAAAGGCTTATAAGGAAATTCCACTACTGTCCGACAGATGATACGGCTACCGTATCATCTTTAACTCGCTGTGGTGTGAATTTACGAAAGTCACTATCAGTAAACTGCGAGTTGCATACAATAATATTTTACGGAGCTTGGTTGGTGTACCTAGAAAAATGAGTGCTAACTTCGTATTCGCAGCATATGATGTTGACTTTCTTAAGTTACAAGCTAGAAAAGGGCATATAGTCACAGAAACATATTATAAAATCTAGTAATCCCTTCCTGACGGCCTTATACAAATTATCTCTAATACTAGAGGTGGGACAGAATCCTGCTGGTGCAAGAAGCTTCAGATTTTGATAGAAATAATGTTTGATATCTATCTGCTTCTCCGTGTTGTGGGCCCATTGCACGTATGTGGATGTCAGGCTGGGAGACATTCCTGATAGGCTGGCTGACAGGTGGCAATGCGTTTCACCTCTCTAACATTGAGATTTGCTATATGCATATGCATGCGGGAGAGGGATATACAATGTAACCAGGCGTGCTTTTCTCAATTAACTTATGAATCTATATCAGGTATTTCAGCCCTACTCTGTTTTGTTTCCTTGTATTGGTAGGAATGCCTCTGTCAAACTTGCTTCTCTATTATCTGTAATGTACCGTTGACTGCTTCAATATAGACTATTATTATTATTATTTCTTTACTACATGAGATTTCAAGGTTTTCGGCGTCACCTATCGCCCGTGTATGGCCACGTTCTGCACTACTGTGTGTTTTGTAATCTCTAGGAACCACTGAAACATGAATTATTGAACTTCATGAAACAGTTCATGTTCTGGTTCTATTGTTCAGCTTCTATATTGAAATACTTACCCAAGGATGAAGTTTTGCCCAGAACATTGTTCTCCATCCCCGCGTATGTTACTGTGCATCTGGCAGCCGGGACAAGTTTTAGCTAGTCACGGACCTAAGCTGACTACTGGAACAACCAATCACAGACGTGGGCTATTCGTTTAGATTCATGATCCTAGTTTTTTGGGGGGCTTACTGAATCTCACAATCACGAGTTGGTTCGGCGTGAGATCTGTGTGTCGTCTCATCAAATTTGATTGAGCGGAGCATTAGACGACACGATTTTGAAGAGTTGGAATTACGAATGTGAACCTAAAAGTATAAGGCAAAACGCCTCTGAGGGTGTGAGTGAAGCCCCTTAAGACATTATGTGAGGGAGGTGGTGATGTCAGTAAAAGAGGCCAGAGCAGCTAGCGTAGATCAATTAAGGATAGGATATCCAAATGGAAGGATGCGAGATGGAGGGTAGAGATGAACAGGGAACAGACGCTGTTTTTTATATAGGGAGAAGAGGGACATAGGTGCTAAAGGATTAAATGTTATCAGCTTTGCGTTTGTGCGGCTATATCGATGCTGAACAAGTATTGCTAAGCTAAACTGGAGACTCAGATTCAAGGGTGGAGAGGTGGGGTTAGACCTGTGTGGAGCTGTGCAGGTGACGGTGAGACAGTTTCTTCTAGAGTGTGCTTAGTTTGGAGATGTGAAACGGAAATATAATATCGGTGAGAAGGTGCAACTGACCTAGTTGCTGCTGTTCCAAGAGCGGGAGAAGCTGAGATCAGAGAAATAAGGCAATTCATCGAAAAACTGGGGAAAGTTTGAGAAAAAAGGTAGAAGATTGTGAGAGGAAAGAAGGGACATTGTAGAGACGGATGTGGGTGGAGAGAAAATTGTGAGAGAGGAGGAAAGAAGTGGGCTGGAGACATTGGTGTGTGAGAGAGAAGAGCCACAGTAAGAAGGTGAAGAACTCAAATTACCGTCAATCCCAGTGGTATTGCAAAGCCTATAATGGAGAAGATCACCTGTACCTGTAGTGGGTACGCTACATTTAACGTTATCATTCCGTATCTTACTCTCGAAAATTTTCGTTTCGTCATTGAGGCTTGAAGCCTGGCAGTGTATTGCTATCGCACACGGCTCCTAAGTTGTTGAGTGGCAGAAACTACGCTGTAAAGATGACCAGCACTTGCAATATTTCCAAAGTTTCAGCTCGTTTTCTAAGGCGTCATGTGTTTCCAGCCCAATTTTCCGCAAACCCGATCGATAAGCGGTAAGACAATGAACGAATAATTTACAAGGTTTTTAATAACCACACCAAATATGATGTGATCGAATTGCATTGATTTGCTTGAAGATACGAAGTTTTCTTGGGATCCGTGGTGGATATGGATGTGCTGTTGAATACCATGGGGGTTGTCATTACGTTTAGCATGAGCAGTAAAGTTGGTGTCTAAAATGGTGTTCTTGAACATTCAGAATTGTTTGTATGTTTGCCCTGTGGGTTAGAAATGCACACCCTAGAGACCTGGAGTGATATTGTTTCCCTGTAGGTTCGAAACACGTACCTTTGCCCCTCAGGTTTGAAACATGTGTCCCTCTGTTTTGGCAGGGTTGGAAAGGTTTTGATTTTGTAACCATTGTTGATTTTTTTTTAATGAAAGTTGATTTTCACTGGACCCAGTACTTAGTAATTCATACCAGGAACATGTATGGGTTTCATTGTTGCAGTATGTACATCTTGGTACATGTATTTGAATGAGTTAGGGAATATGATATTCAGTAATTAATAATTGCAGTTCAGAATTGTAATAACATTAGTAGTTGCTGCTATGGAAACCTTTCCTTCCCAATCAAACTCTGGGGCACATTTATAAAAAGTAGTGCTATTGCAAAGGTTTCTTCTAGAGGACATATATCTAACTGGTGGCTAAACATGTGTATTTTTCCAGGATCTCATTTATGAGCGGTCGGCAAACCCGCAACTATTGTAAGGCGCATGTCCATGCAGAAACTCAAGTTCCATTTTTATACCCTGAATCTATAGATTGTTGGAATATTTATGTGTTTGTCTAAAGATTACTTTTTTCCAGTATGGTTCCCAGCTGGTTGTCAGGTGCATGTGTAAGCCTGAAATTTGATTTTTTTCTTTGTTATTATATAACATATGGAGAATTCATGGTAGTATTCATACAATAAAAAGTTAGGCTAGGTTAGGTTGTATGAAGTTCCTATTTTTGATATGGGTTATTTTTTAGAGTAAACACGTGCCTGATATAGGTTTGGTACATTTACTGTTGCAATACCTCCCTGACACACAAAACTGACGTGTTTTGACCATCTCCATTTTTCTTTGATTTGTAAACATTTATTGATAACTATTTAGGCAGATCTGACCTTAGAAGTGTTTATTACTATGGAAACATCGTATTTTACAACTCTGATCATTTTTTTATCCTAACCCATACCTTAGCTTTAGAAAAAATTGGTTGATTGGATTTCCAGTATATTTTCTTGATGCTAATGATTATTTCCAGTTCGAAACTCAATACTGTGCTCACTACATGTATACTAATATGTTGGTTCTAATATTTTGAATGCATCTTTGTGATGCATGCTGTAGCATAATGAACAGCAAAGGCAGTAGCACTGAGTACCAATTGCTGTTAACCTGTGATGTTGGGATGTGGATTGATGAAGGATATATTCTGGATGTCATAATGTGGAGTTTTCAAATAAATTTGATGTGGTGAGTCATCCTGTGCTCTCAGGGTGAAAAACGTACATGTATCAGACGTACGCATACCTCTGCAGAAAATTTTGCTCGCAACTCCACAAGGGTATTGTCATCAGTCTCTCCGTCGTATATCATTGAAATGAATGCCTTTATTATTGAACTGACTACGCTGACTTTAGGCAGCAACTCCACTGAAATTTCTCCTATCATCAAACTCTGCCGCAAGGATCTGAACTTGGTGAGATTTGCTACTTTACCACTATCAAAAATTCAAAGAGATGTGTTCACAACCATTATGTTGTATACTTCAGCTAGGAACAGATGTTATTGCACCATGCGGCACCTTCAGTAGTTTAGTATCGTGACAGCAGCGGAACTGAGAGGGTCTGTGCTGCTCCACAACTATGCATATATACCTCCCCCTCTACCTGCTTGACAACTACACAGAGTTATTGTGTCAAACCAACACTCCACAGCGTTGAGCTACTAAGTATATGTTACTCCGTGGTCAATAAATTTTTCATCACTCCGTGAGGATCTCACCTCTGCAGCCTCTCACAGCCCCAACAGCCCTGCCAACAGAGCACTCAGGCATGGGAGGCAGTACACTTCAGTGTGCCAGCAATCAGATAGAACAGCACGGCACAAGCACTGCAGCAGGACGCTGGTCGGAATGCGCTCAATAGGTCCAAATAAACAAAACAATAAAGACAGTCAACAACTGCACACAACCGTTGACAACACAAACAAAGCAACAACATCACATCAAATTTAGTCTAGCAAAACTCATACAACACTGCCCCCAGTTCCTCTGCCAGGGCCCTCTTGAAGCTGCAAAGTGAATCACACTGCACCACATCAGTGGGCAGCCAGTTCCAAATCTGCTCACTGCAAGAATAAAAGAATCTGCGTTTATAGTCTGTCTGACTGCAAGGAACCACCAGCTTAAAAGAATGCAAATGTGTGCCAACATCCGGAGCTCTCTCAAACAGAGCAGACAAACCTGAATATACAGAACAATTAAAAATCTTCCAACACTTCTCGAGATGAGAATGCAACAACCTCCCCCTCACAGAAAACAACTGCTTGGCTGTGAGCCGCTCACCATAGTCCACTTCACCCAGCCCATTAATCTCCCTGGTCCACCTCCTCTTCACAGACTCCAACAGTCTCCAATCCCCCAAATATCCCACATTCCACACACATGAGCAGTAGTCAAAGATGGGTTGTATATAAGTAATGAACAAAGAGACCATGAAAACAGAACTCCTATTGACAGTGGAGCGGAGCAGACTTGTTGGCAGAGTGGCAGCCTTTCTTACAACACTCCTCGGGCGGAGATGGAACCGCAGCCTTGAGTCAACAAGCACTCCCAAGTCCCTGAAGGAATCGACAAGATCAAGTACCACACCATTCAAATAATAAGCAGTTCTATCGTTAATCTGCTCCAATTCAAGACTGCCCCTGTAAAAGCGCATAAAGACACTTGTCAATGTTCAAGGAGAGATTCCATGACAACGACACAGACTGCACCAAATTCAGATCCCTCTGCAAGGAAGACAAACCCTGGCAAACTGCTTGTACATTGCGGGGGAAACTCAAATAAAGTTTGAAGTCGAGCAATGATTTTGAATAACTTGCAATTCTATAAGGTTATTTATCATCAACTATTCAGAATCAAGACTATGCACTGAGTAAGTGTTAAAATACTTCATAGATCTGACAATATATAAGTATGAAAAGATGACTTGCTAATGATGTATGCATGTGTGTATAGACATACAGCCGTTTTCCCCTAGTTATGGGGGTGGCTAAGTTAGGCAGACACAAGACCGCCGTATCCCAGCCGAGGCTCGAACTCGCGACATGCAACACCAGAGGCTGACACTGCAGTCGGATACGCTGACCACTTGGCCATGGCGGCCTAATGATGTAGTTCTATATTATTGATAACACTGACATTATTAGGCTTGGACGCAATAAACATGGCAGATAAATATAACACCTCTATAAATATTCATGGATACTCAAAAGCTGCTATAATGGGTCAGGTAGCCAACTATTATGAGCTCATACATATGCAAGCAAGCTGCCAAAAATGCTAGAGCTCAGCTCAGTCACTGGACAAAATATAACCCGCTGACATGGCCTGTCACACAGTCGACTAACTACAGTAGTTTTCCTCAATGATCAGACTTGGGCTTGACAGCTGAAGCTCTGCCCAATTATTATGACAAAAGTCTTAACAGCTTGACAGTAAAAAGTAAAGGGCGTGACTATACAGACCAACAAATAGAAAGGTGTTGTGTAATTATCTGTGTTCTAGAGGTCTCCTTGAGAAGAGAACAATAACATTAAGTAAACATGTTGATAGGTGAAGGTAAATTCCTGCGTACATAGTTATAAGGGTACATCTCACCTCATTAAATTATCTACAAACACCAACAACTAGTTGATGAAAGAACACTGAATGCAGAAGAAACTAAAGACAAAACACTATACTGCTCCTTAGAACAATTAAATAAACTGCTGAATCATCACTACATTGAGACCACTAGTTGGTCTATCAGCTCTGTTAAAAAAACACAGCATAAAACAAAACTCCTAACCTACATAGAAACTGCTCTCATTTTTGCCTACTAATGGTGAGACTGCAGCACACAGGCTCTTCTGGCAAAATTGTGGCTCTTGCTGCACACAAGGCAACAAGACTTCACGTTAGTGATGTAGCTGGCAGTGGCAATCAAGGTTTCCTTGAATTGGTGCTTTACTGCAGATTCATAGGCCTTACCAACTAATTTGTGACAGAAGACATACACAGGTCAAGGTAACATGATGAAGGTGCCACCGCACCCCACCCGACACCACCCGACACCACCGCAAAGTGATTCACACTGCACCATATCAGCGGGCAGCCGGTACCAAATCTGCACACAGCGAGAATAAAAGAATCTGCATTTATAGTCCGGCTGACAGTGAAGAACCACCATTTTGAAAGAATGAGCGTGTGTGCCAACATCCCGAGCTCTCTCAAACAGAGCAGACAACCAGAACCAACAGAGCAACAAAAAATCTTCCAACACTTCAGCAGATCTGAATGCAACAACCTCCCCCTCACAGAAAACTCACCTTTGTATCCTACCTTTGTAGCCCCCAACGCCCCGCCAACAGGGCACGCCGGCTTGGGAAGCATTGCTTTGAGCCACTCATCAAAGTCCACTCCACCCAGCCCATCAATCTCCCTGGTCCACCTCCTCTGCACAGACTCCAACAATTTCAGATCCCCCAAATATTCCACACACATGAGCAGTAGTCCAAGATGGGTCTTATAGGAGTAATAAACAAGAAGACCATGAAAACAGAACTCCTATCAACAGTAGAGCAGAGCAGATTTGTCGCCAGAGTGGAAGCCTTTCTTACAACACTCCTCACGTAGAGATGAAACCGCAGCCTGAGTGGACAAGCACTCCCATGTCCCTGAAGGAATTGATGATCTCAAGTACTAACGCCATTCAAATTATAAGCAATTCTAGCATCAATCTGCTCTAATTCATGCCAGCCCCTGTAAAAATGCAGAAAGACACATTTGTCAATGTTCAACAAGAGATTCCATGACAACTACACAGGCTGCACCAAATTCAGATCCCTCTGCAAGGGAGGCACTCCCAGGCAAACTGCTTGTAAATCAGCGAAATAAAATTTGTGTATGGTTAGTCTGTAGACGGAAAAATAAATTTGACTCTACCCACGGGGAATTTACTTTAATATAGAAATTTCTTACGGTACTCTGTGTGAACAAAGCTTCTTGATTGGTGATATTAATCAAATATCTGATAAGTTTAAATCTCAAGCGGAAAATGAACATTTAAGTTTTTACTTTGTTTTCAATCATAAACAAATTTTCTTTCGCTACTGTACATGGCAGGGGAAACTCAAATAAAGTTTGAAGTTGTCAGCAAAGGCCTTCCACTCACAAGCCACACCTGCTGCAACATGATTGACATGTAGCAGAAACAAGAGTGGACCCAGCACAGAACCCTGGGGCACACCAGGGTTCTGTGCTGGGTTCTGACTGGGGGCTAGAATTTACCTTTTCTTCGGTGTGTGAAGATTTTTCCTTTCTTCAGTCTGTCTTGTTGTCCCCCATTGATAAGTTCATACCTCTCATGCCTGTTTGTTCTGGCCCCCCATGGGCTATGAGGGCACCCCCTGCTCAGAGGCATGGCTTGCATACAAGCGGGTCAGAGGGGCAGAGGGTCGCAACTCAGCCAGTGCTCTCGAAAGATTACACATATTTAGTGAGCTGAATAGGCACTATAGAAACTTTTCCATTGCCTCCAGGAAGAATTACGAGTCTAATTTACTTAACAGGCCTGATAACCGTAAGCTGTTTCATGCTTATGTGAGAAATAAAAAGATTGGTCGTCCAGCTGTGGGTCCTCTCCGCTTGCCGACGGGTGAGATAGTGCAGGATCCTGGTAGGATGTGCGAAGTCTTTGCTGCTTCTTTTTCAGGAGTCTTTGTTAGTGCAGCTCCAACCCACCCAGCCCCTTTCCAGTTCTTTGCGGGGAGTTTGGCGGATGTTGACTTTCCTAG
>SDVV010039748.1:0-10599 GCA_016164225.1 Gammarus roeselii | reverse complement strand
TCCTCAAACACTTCATCTCAAAAACATTAAACCTTCTCTCCTCTGCTCTCACCCCCCAAGCCTCAGCTCCGTAGAGTGCAGTTGGGACAACAACACCCTCATACAGCCCTCTCTTTGCTTCCATCCCCAACGTCCTACATCTCATTACACTCTTCAGTGCACCCAACACTTTACATCCCTCCTTCATTCGCGCCTTCACTTCAGTTTCCACTAGTTCAGTTTCCTCCACATGGGAGCCCAGATACTTAAAACACTGAACTTCCTCCACGAGCTCTCCATTTAGGGTGACACTAATTTTACTCGCAAGTGTTAATGATCTATAAAATAAATAATCATCCATCCACCCCAAGAGCCTCAACGTGAGTCATAATAGGCTCTCCCGTAGGGCGCAACAGTCATTGATTCAGTAAGTTGGCATGGCCTTGCGTGCGAAAATATTAGTCTTGTCAAGATGAAGTCGGTACGTATTTCAATATTGGCATATTCGCGTACTAGTGAGTACAAGAGAGTAAAGAGGTAACGCGTATCTTCGTGAATGTATTGTTTTCTCTGTGCGTAATGGTGTGAAGAGACCCCCTCACTTGCACAGGTGTTTGGAGTTTAGACAGCTTCGTATAGTCCGGTGTGTTTTCCGAAAGCGATAAGCTCATTACGATAGATTGGGTCCGTGAGTAGGCTTTGTAGGTTGCACGGGGGATTTAAGAACGCTCGTCGGACTACCGCGAGTGCGTTGCAATCCATCAGTAAGTGTTTCACGCTGATGGCCTCTTGGTTGCAACAGGGGCCAGGTGGCGCGTTTGGTCCTATGTCGACGTCCATCAGGTGGTTGTGAGTTATTTACGCGTGTCCCGTGCACAAGCGGTTGATTAACACTTGGTCTTTTCTGTTGGTGAACTTTGTTTCCCATTCTCCGACTGAGGGTTTGACTGAAAGTATTTTTTGTCCACTCTGGTGCCACATTTCATCCTATCAGGATGTTATATGGGAGCTGATGATAGGGAATCAGTCCCGGTAGTAGTAGTGGTGGTGGTTGCTTCACTTTTCCACCAGAGTCCCAAAGCGAAGTTAATGTAGACTCCCCCGCAGGGCAATTGAAGAGTGGCGAAGTAGGTGCAGCGTAGATTACGAGCAGGTTCAACGTAGATTCCGAGTAGCTCTAGCATAGATATAGACAAGTCCGACACAGACACAGAGAAGATCTAACACAGAGTAGGTCCAACGTAGACACAGAGTAGGTTCAACGCAGATACAGAGTAGGTCTCTGCGCTAACAATTTTTTTTTCACTCGAGCATTTTGGGGTTGGAGTGGGGTGACAGAGGTGTCTCGGGTCCCGAAAGAGCCCGACGAATCCCGGAAGGTCCCTCATGTCCCCCGAGCTCCCCGAGTCCCCTCGTCTTAGCTCATCTCGGCTTGTCTTTAATCACCTCGGAGTCTCGGCTCGCCGCGCGAACAACTCGACTCGCCTCAACATGTTCGACTGATCTCGACCCGCCTATACGCGACCCTCGCCCCCTGAGCCAGCAATCCGCGGACTGCAACGGTCAACTGTTCCACTCAAACGCTTCACATATATACATTTTTTCTATCAAACACAGATAGAAAGTAGGTTCAACTTGGATACAGAGTAGGTTTAACGCATAGTTACCGAGTAGGTTCAATGTTGACACAGAGAAGGTCTCTGCGCTAACATTTTGTTTTCACTCAAGCATTTGGGGGTTGAAGTGGGGTGGCAGAGGTGTCTCGGATCCCAAAAGAGCCTGACGAATCCCAGAAGGTCGCCCAAGTACCTCGGGTCCTCGGGTCCCCCGAGCTCCCCGGGTCCCTCGTCTCAGCTCATCTCGGCTTGTCTCGAATCACCTCGGACAGTCTCGGCTCGTCGCGCGACCAACTCGACTCGCCTCAACATGTACAACTGATCTCGACCAGCCTCGAAGCGACCCCTGCCCTCTGCGCCAGCAATCCGTGGACTGCAATGGTCAACTGTTCTACTCAGGCATTTCACATTTATACATTTTTGTGTATGGGTTTTACAGCGTGAGGAGGGGGAGCCAGGGGTGGCAGGGTTCAGAGGGGCCTCAAACGGGTCCTGAAGTTTCTCAAGGGGTTCCTAAGGGTCCTAAGGGAGTCCCAAAGGGCCCCGAATTGGTCCAAATGGATCCCCTCAAATCCTCCTGGTCTTCCGAGTTCTCGAAACCCCGAGTCCCTCAAGTCCTCCGGGCCCCGCGAGCACCCCCTACTCTCGGGTCACCCAGTCTCAGCCAGCCTTGGTTCGTCTCGACTCATCGCCCCACCAGTCGACTCCTCTATACTAGCCTCAGCCTGCCTCGACTCGCCTCGTCCGCTCCACGTACAGTGCCGTTCAAGACTTCCGCTCTCTTAGATCAACTTAAACATTATTTCACCATTTAGCCAAACACAACGCCTAGCTGTGCTCGGGCATTTATTAGGCGCCCAGGGAGAGCGCAAATTCTCCCACCGTAGGTTGGACTAGACTAACTAACACACCGCATAGTCCACCTAGGGCCCCTGCGGGCGTCTAACGATACATAATCTTATAATCAATATAAAATAGATCACCAGGGAAAAGGGCAGAGAAAAATAATAGAGCCAAAGCAAGAAAAAATACTAAAATAAAGTGTTAATGATCTATAAAATGAATAATCATCCATCCACCCAAACCCAGTCCCGGTAATGTATTGCGAAAAAATGTTCTTGGTAAGTAGATGCCAGTTTAGCAAGCGAGTCCGCAAGTTCGTTTCCTCTTATTCCCGAGTGCCCGGGGATCCAGCAGAATTCAACTACCAGACCCGTCTCGGACATTACAAAGAGATCGTGCTGCATTTAGAAAAAACGGCATGTTCGTATTGCAGTGTTTCAAGCTGGGTGAGGACACTCAGACTGTCTGAGAACACGACGCATTTGGGGAAGCGATCTGTTTTGGCAATAGAGATGGCTAGTTCGTGTGCGTCGAGCTTCGCGGAGAACACGGAGGCCTCTTGTGGGAGGGTGGCCGAGAGTGGGATGTCCCCGCACTCAGCGGCGGCTCTCACTCCGTCCGTGGTTTTGGAGCCGTCAGTGTATTTATGGCGGTGCTTGCTCCAAATATTCTTCAAGTAGTTTTAGGAATTCCTGCCGGTACTCGTTGGTTGGAGTAGATGCTTTAGGGTACACTTGCAGGTCTAGGTTGACCGGTGGTGGGTTGATCATCCATGTTGGTATGTTAATTTGAAGAATTCGGTAGGAGGATGAAGGCTTAATAGCTTTACGATTGATGTTCAGCGAGGTCAGCAGGTTGTCCACACGTAGGGAAAACGGTGGGCATATATTCGTTTTAGCCGCGAGAAGGCGCTTATCGGATATGTTGGTGATGAGGCCGATTGCCGGGTTGTTGATTAGACTTCTATTCTAAAAATAGTACTGTAGCAAAAGCTTGTCTCACCGGAGAGGAAGTGGAAGTTCGTTAGCGAGCACGTTAAGGTATTCGATTGGGGTGGAGCGAAACACGTCGGTTGTGATACGCAAAGCATTGTTTGCGATGGTCGAGAGAGGGTCGAGAGTAGTTTTGGCTGCTGAACCGCAGACAACGGCTACGTAGTCCATGCGCGATCGTATTATTGCTCTGAACAACGTCGTTCCGGTGTCCATGTCGGCACCGAACTTCAGGGATGTTACCGATTGGATAAGTCCTGTCGACCTCTTGCCGCGAGTCGCCAGGGCTGTAATGTGGGGTCGCCACGTTAGTTTAGGGTCCCACATAAGACCCAGAAATTTGATCGTTTCTTCGTACGCTTAAGATGTGTTTTGCAGCGTTAGGGCGGGTTTCAGGTGTAAACCGGGCACAAGGGTACAGTGCATGCTTATAGTTTTAGAGGGCCAGAATCGGAATCAGTTTAGGGAAGCCCAGTTCCCGACTAGGTTTGGGCACTTCTGGAGTTCATGTTGAATTGTTATGTAGCTGATTTGTAGGTCGTCCACGTAAAGTGATGAAAGCAGTCTGCCGTCTCAGGGAAGAATGTCGGCGAACTGATCGATTTTGAGGATGAAAAGAGTGACACTGAGGACGCTTCCCTGGGGAATGCCCATTTTTTGCGGATATGACGGAGAATGAGTGTCGCTAACCTTGACTTTGAAGGTGCGATTTTGTAGAAATTGGTGGATGAAACGTTGTAGCAGACCTCTCAAATCTTTACGATAGAGATCCTTCATGATCCCGTATTTCCACGCAGTGTCGGGTGCTTCTTCAACGTCGAAAAAAGTTCGGACGAAGGCCTGTCTAATGTCTGATTGTAATCGTACGAGGTGGTCCGTTGTGGAGTGGCGCTTACCGCCACCGCACTGGATGTTGTCAAGGCCTGCATGCATTTCAAGGTAGTCGACTAGGCGTGAGTTTATCATTCTTTCCATAGTCTTACATAGGACGCTGGTTAGGGCAATGGGACGATAGTTATGTGGGTAGCTGTGACATTTTCCGGGTTTGGGTATCGGGATAATTACGGATTCCCATCATTGGTTGGGAAAGAATGAATTGAAATGCAACGTATAGAACACATTTAGTAGGTGCTGGAGAGCGTTGTAAGGAAGGCGTTTGATCATGTTGAGGTGCACTCGGTCTGGCCCGGATAAGGTTTCACGAGTGTGGTCAATTGCCTATTGTAGCTCATGGATGGAGAAAGATTCGTTGTAGAATTCTTCATTTGCGGAAGAGAATTTATTTATTATTTGCTTCCATGTTCCACCGGAATCCCAACGCGAAGTTAATGCAGACTCCCCTGCAGGGCGGTGCGGAAGAGAAGTCGATACGCTCACTTTCTCTTAGGATTTTTTCCTGTTGGAAAAAAGCCGTATAATTTGTTGATTGTGATATTTTGCTGAAAGTCTGAGCTAGTTTGTCCGCGATGTCCGCAATTAATATAGACAGTGTCTCCGTCCGACAGTATGTGGATAGGTCGCTCGGGGCGACTTTGGATACGTCTGATTATCCCCACACTTGGGAAAGAAGGGTGTTTCGATTGATTTTGTTAACTAACTGGGTCCAGCTTTCTCGCTTGTTTTCCACGCTAAGTTAGCGGAACACGGCAGTTTCCCTTTTTCAGGCTACTCGGTTCCAGAAGGAACGTGCGCGGTGGAAGGCCCCGTACATCCTTTCACGTTGGTCCATTGCTTCTTGTACCTCCGGGCATCACCAAGGTTTCTGAAAACAGGTTGAGGATAAAAATAGGGAAATGCATGCGGCAGCTACACTTTGGAAGTTCTCATATAGATGTATGATAAGGTCGCGCTCTGAAATGTCTTCGAGGAGGCCCTCCACATCGTTCCATGCGACATGTGTGGACTATTTCTCCCAGCTGGCTTTCCGGTAGTTGAATCGAAGATCCTGTGCGTCGGGATTGTTTGATCGGTTAGTAAGGAGCGATATGATCACTTAGTTGTGATCACTCATGTGTTGAACGCAGGACTCCCTAAACGAGTTGGGGAGCTAAAGTGGGGGAACAGATTGATAAATCGATGGCGGTTTCACTTTCGAGGGTGATCCGTGTAGGTTGTCCATCGTTGAGAAGGACCAGGTTGTGAGTGCCTATGATGTTTGCCATTATCACTCCCCTTGGGTCTGTTCTCACGCATCCCCACACTTCGTGGTAGGTGTTGAAGTCTCCAAGGAGGAGTACGGGATGATGCAGTTGGTTAAGCAGATCGGTCATTAGTGCCTCCGTGTGGTTGTGGTTTCGTGACGAATAGATAGATACCACTGTAATTGGTCTCGAAATACATATCTTCACTGCGACAGCTTGGATTTGATTTGGGCCTCTTTTCCACCAGCGACAGCTTGGAGTTCTGTTCTCAGAGGAAGGAGGTGATGAGGTATGCTTTGATGGATATAATTGCCACTTCGCCGTGTGCAGTCACATTATTATGACCTTCGCGACGGTGTATGACATATTGAGGGATTGTGAAGGCGGCCGTGTCACGGAGTTTGATCTCCCGGAGACCTACCACCAAAGGTTTATGGGTAGAGATTAGCGATAATAATTCATCT
Organism: Gammarus roeselii; assembly: GCA_016164225.1. Lineage (NCBI taxonomy): Eukaryota > Metazoa > Arthropoda > Malacostraca > Amphipoda > Gammaridae > Gammarus > Gammarus roeselii. Next base: position 4,564 of record SDVV010039748.1, on the reverse strand, counting down.
TCCTTGCTTATAAGTCCCTGGCAATTCCACTGAAGTATTGTGTTTGTGTTCATTTCGGATCTGTTTCACGCCCAGATTTTGATGATCTGGAGCGGTCGCGTGGTGTGTAGGAACTTTTGTGGTTTTCTTGTCTACTAGGCGCAGGTGTCCTAGATCGAGAGCGTTCGCATGAGCAGCCGCTTTCTGTAGAACATGATCTCCTAGACTCACTGCATTCTCGGCTGTGAGTGCTCTTGTAGGAGGAGGACGAGAGGGTACGATCTTTGTGCTTGCTTCTTGAGCGAGCGCGTTTCTCTTCCATGGAGTTTTTTTCAACATTATGATGGGCTGAGTAGTAGTCGTTGGGATATTTGAGACTGGTGCGATGCATGGTAGATCAGTGGTTTCGGGTATCGGTTCTTCGTTGAAGATTTTCAACGCGTCCTCGCGCAGGCGATGGTCGTTCCCACTGGTGAGATGCTCTGGTGGCGGGCATGTTAGCTGAGGGTTGAATACCTCACTTTGGTTTTAGCTGGGTGCGGTTGCAGTTAAGACGGTCAGAAGTCGTTCAACGGTCTGATCGAGGCGAGCTGTGGTTTGTGGGATGCTGCTTATCTTTTTGCCTCGTGGCGAGAGGGTGTCGCGTCTCCGCGGTCGTCGTCGGAGGAATCTTCGTCTCTTGGCCATTTGATTTTCGGGTTATTGGACCTCTCCTCGTAGACGACCGAGGCAGCATCCATCGCAGTGCTCTCCTGGGCACTGGTGGATTCGTTGCTTGGGGCGCCCGCCTCTATTCCGAGGGTGGTCGCTGGGCTGGTTGTGGTATTGTTAGTACTGGAGAGGGGTGTTGGGGTCATGGTAATAGTTGGTGTTAGCAGTACGCGAGTATTGTTTGATGGGGTAGACTTAGTAGTGGATTTAACTGCTTTAGCGTAACTTAAATTACGACAGTTTGAGTTTTCGTCGTAAAATATTTGGATGGCTTGTTTTTGTGTGATTCTGCGGTGATTTTGTATGATTGTCATTGCTTTTTGGTCTATCTGCTTTGGGCAGTTGCGGTCGCCTGCCTCATGGAGGCATGAGCAGTGGTAGCATTTGGGTTAGCGGGCTGTGAGTCCTTTCGGTCATGCTCGCCGGCGCACCTCTTACAGCGTTGGGGTATGTATGGCTGGCAGTATTTGATGACGTGGCCGTATTCCAGGCATTTTTTGCACATTATAGGCCATGTCACCACTGGTGATAAGTTTTTGTTTTACCCTATTCGCCAGGGATTGATATGAATTCCGGTGTGTCCCGTCCTGGGAAAGTGATTTGGTACGCGGTGGTGTGGATGTTTCGTGGTTTAATCCATTCTGCTAGGGAAACGTTGGCGATTTCATAATCCTTGGCTATACCTGCTGCAAAAGCCCTTAGGTCAGTTTTGGCAGTGTAGTTGGAAGTGTATATAATTCGTCTTGTAGCATTGAAGAACGGATGCATTTCGACAGTTACTTGGTGTTTGTCCATTCTGTTTATCTTTTGTATGGCGCTACTTTGCTCGATATTTACGACGTTGAACAGATACTTCCCCTGTCGGTTTATGTCTATTGGTCTGCCTCCCAGTTGTTTGGAGAGCGAGTTCATCATGATGAATGGGTTCATTGAGGGAGCAACTTTGTTTGCACCGCTATCTACAAGCTTAATGAGGAAGCGGTTAGGGAATGATGCTGATCTTCTCTCCTGGGTTGGAGGGTCAGCCTGGGGGAGCGAATCGCGGCCGCAGCCTCTCGTCGCCCGACTTTGTGCTCAGTTTGGCATTGCAGGATATCTCTCTCAGTCTTGTCCTGGGGCAGTCTTCGTGTCCCGTAGGGTGGCCATATACTTTGCAGTAAAAGCAGTGAGGTTCTTCGGATGGGCACGACAAGTGATCGTCTCGCTTATCGTGGTCGTCCTAGGAGCAGTGTGAGCATCTTTTTTTATAGTTACAATTTTAGCTCATGTGTCCGTATTTCTGGCATTTATAGCATCGCATCAAACGTCTTTCGAAAGATTTAACCTTAGTTTTGGCGTCAAAGAAAGGTATGTCTATGTAGTTAGGTGGGGTGGGGAAATTGAATTTAAGCAGAAGAGCCGAGGTGGTGTTACTTTTTGGTTTGATTTTTTGTGCTATTTTCGCTTCAACTATATATTCCTCGTACTGGATGGGTCCGGTGATGAATTCGTCGACTTCATCACTCGGGGGACTCTCGATGTAAATCAGGCCTAAACTCATGGAAAAAGTTGGGTGTGGTATGATTTTGCAAGGTTTTTTGCATATTCTGTTTTAGGAGAGTATAGTGTCACTTTGAAGTTTTGTGTCTACTTTAATGGTAAAGCTATCATCACCGCTGGCGGTGATGTTCAGTATTGGACGGCCAGTCATGGAGCCCAGTTCTTCTCGTAGTGTATATGGGCAAATATCCGGTCTGTCATTGACATCGACTGTCATTTTTAAGTGTTCGGGGAATTTAGGGCTGTTCTTGAATAGGTTGTGGTCATCAAATCGAGTGTATTGTCTTCTCTTTACGTTTTTTGGTGCTCGGGCGTTACGAGTTCCGGCTGGGAGGAGAGCGATGTTATTCGGGGGTCAGAGGCGGACGCACACGAACAGGTTACGGGTTCCTTGGCCTCTATTCTCTTCATCAGCTCATCCAGTCGGGTATTCATAGTTGCACGAAGGTTCTCGAGTTTAATGAGGCGTTCACCGACTTCACTGGAGGGCGCCGAGCATTCATCAGTGTCCAGCTGGGGGAGGCCCATCATTTTGCTCAACTTTCCTGGGGTATTCTGCATTCCGATTATATTCGCGTCTTGCTTCGAGAAGCGTTCATTTGTGTCGGCGAGTGCGACCTGAGTCAGGTCTCCTGTTGAGGAGGAACTTCTGAGGGGTTTTCTCGCAGATTGGTTTGAGTGAGACGCTCTGTAGGGGCCGTCAGCCCCTCTCCGATTGGGCATGGTCTTGCCCATTGTTTGATCCCCGGCTCCTACCCGGGGTTCTGGGCTATTGAGGAGGGGCCTTCTTAACATTTATTTCTAATGTATAAACGAATATATGCACTAACCCAATCTTTAAATCTACTCTTAAAATTAATCTTAATTCTATATATATGTACTTTTATTCTAAGATTTTTTTTTCGCACAATTTTTTGTTTAATTTGTTTAATTTCAATAAGATTCGTTTATGAATTCCCAAGCCCCGGTGTCAGTGGGGGGCTCACCTCTTAGTGCACCACGGGGGGGATGTAGCTACAAATGGAAAGGGGGGACGGTGGAGAGATCTTCAAACTCAAAACGTATTTACACGGAGGGACTAAGGAATATTGGTGGATAACTAGGACACCGCGGGAAGGCGGGTGAGCATGGGATACCCCCAGGGTGTATCCCTCTGAGGTTTCTTCTTGTTCTCGCTCTTAAGAGATGACATTCGATCTCTTCAATTTAGTGGATTGATTGATTTGGGCCTCATTTCCACCAGAGTTCAATTTAGTGGAAAACTTTAACCTTTACGAGACGATATTCGGTCTCGGAGCGATATTCGGCTTAGAGCGGTGACCGGCTCTTATTTTGATACAGTAAAAATAAGTTTCTATACACTGGAAACTTGTAAACTTTGGAGCTTAGACGCGAAGAACAGTATGCGATGATGTTTTCGAACTCACTGGTCACTCATCGGTTACGATACTGCCACTGAGCAAAGCTATTCGCGTGATGACGCAAGATGGTCCTCGGAACAATTTGCGCAATTAGCAGGTCGGTCACAATTGTGACCATGTGCGTCCTTACCACAAAGGAAGCATGTACTTTTTAAGTACCTCAATCGGCAGGTATCACTTTCATGACCAAACTTTTGGCAGTTGTAGCAGCGTCTGGGATTCTCGAACCGAGCACTGTGTCAAGCAACTGTGGACATCAGAAGGCAGAGAACAGAGCTTGAAGGCGAGGATGTAGACACCAGTGTACTCCCCAACTCCGCTTCGCCATCATTTCACTCTGTATATCTTGGTCCTTGTATCGTGTTGAGAGTAGGGTGCTCATAGACTTTTACAGGTATATTATCCAGTTGTTTTAGGCTCTGACTGTTCCTACTTTGCTCCTCGTCTTTCACCTCCACCAGAAGGGAGCCACTCTTAAGCTCACTGATGCGCATCGGGGATCCCCCAGTCCAGCGCAGAGTTGTCGATTAGCTTGTATAGTATTAGTATCGACCAGGTTCTGCCCCGAGATTGTCTTGACGGTGAAGAACTTGGTGAATTTTTTATTTGGAAAAAGATTATAAAGTATTTTCTGATTTTCAGCGTATGGAGAGTTTGGAGGAAGTACAGTGTTTTAAGTATCTGGGCTCCCATGTGGAGAAAACTGAACTAGTGGAAACTGAAGTGAAGGAGCGAGTGAAGGAGGGATGTGAAGTGTTGGGTGCACTGAAGAGTGTAATGAGCTGTAGGACGTTGGGGATGGAAGCAAAGAGAGCACTGTATGAGGGTGTTGTTGTCCCAACTGTACTCTACGGAGCTGAGGCTTGGGGGGTGAGAGCAGAGGAGAGAAGAAGGTTGAATGTTCTCGAGATGAA
>SDVV010039747.1:0-10599 GCA_016164225.1 Gammarus roeselii | reverse complement strand
TCCATGCCCCTACCCTCACACCATCCATGCCCCTACCCTCACTCCGCCCATGTCCCTACCCTCACACCGCCCATGCCCCTACCCTCACACTGCCCATGCCCCTACCCTCACACCGCCCATGCCCCTACCCTCACACCGCCCATGCCCCTACCCTCAAACCGCCCATGCCCCTACCCTCACACCGCTCTGCCTCAAGCCTTGCACTGTCCCGTCAATGTGCTCTGGCCCATGCACAGCTCCGCCACGTGGCATGACCCTCACACCGCCATGCATGCCTTGACCTTCACACTGCCCCTTTTCCGGCCGTGCATCGTACTTCCCAAGCCCACGAGCTTTGCACAGCCCCAACCCGTGTGCCTCAAACTTTGCACCACCCAAAACCTCGAGTACACGTTCTGCCTCGTGCGCCAACCTTTGCTTTGCCTCGTCCCTTGTCTCGACCATTAAACCGCATCACTATGTGCTCCGACAGTCACACCGCACTGCCCCGAGCTTCGTTCCGACCCGACCCCTCCCCGCCCCTTAAACTTTGACGAGGGACTGTAAACCCGCTACACGGGGCACTGGACGGGCCGAGAACAGACGCTGCTTCTATGAAGCAAGCCTTGTGGACGCTGCTGCTTGTTCATTATGGTACACCTGGCATCAGTGTACACCCAAGCATCACGTGTCAGGCCTGTAAACTGTTCCGTTTGACTGTGCTGGGAATTGGCCGTCCTTTATATTGCGACTGTTCTAACTACCTTCTTACCCACAGGCCTGACCGATTTCGCCTGTCCAAGAACACTAAATCATCGCATTCTGGGCTTCCGTCGAATCCTACTCATGGTTAACTGTCTCTCTGGTGCTGGGAAAATTGGATTGTCTTGCCATGGTTATTGATCAGTGTGCCTGCTTGGCTAGTTTGTCCATGGTTATTGATCAGTGTGCCTGCTTGGCTAGTTTGCCCATGGTTATTGATCAGTGTGCCTGCTTGGCTAGTTCGTCCTTGGTTATTGATCAGTGTGCCTGCTTGGCTAGTTTGTCCATGGTTATTGATCAGTGTGCCTGCTTGGCTAGTTTGTCCATGGTTATTGATCAGCGTGCCTGCTTGGCTAGTTCGTCCATGGTTATTGATCAGTGTGCCTGCTTGGCTAGTTTGCCCATGGTTATTGATCAGTGTGCCTGCTTGGCTAGTTCGTCCATGGTTATTGATCAGTGTGCCTGCTTGGCTAGTTCGTCCACGGTTATTGATCAGTGTGCCTGCTTGTCTAGTTTGTCCATGGTTATTGATCAGTTTGTCTGCTTGGCTAGTTTGTCCATGGTTATTGATCAGTGTGCCTGCTTGGCTAGTTTGTCCATGGTTATTGATCAGTGTGCCTGCTTGGCTAGTTTGTCCATGGTTATTGATCAGTGTGCCTGCTTGGCTAGTTCGTCCATGGTTATTGATCAGTGTGCCTGCTTGGCTAGTTTGCCCATGGTTATTGATCAGTGTGCCTGCTTGGCTAGTTTGTCCATGGTTATTGATCAATGTGCCTGCTTGGCTAGTTCGTCCACGGTTATTGATCAGTGTGCCTGCTTGGCTAGTTTGTCCATGGTTATTGATCAGTGTGCCTGCTTGGCTAGTTTGTCCATGGTTATTGATTAGTGTGCCTGCTTGGCTAGTTTGCCCATGGATATTGATTACTATGCCTGCTCGACTAGTTGCTTTAAAGCTAATCTGGGAGCCGCTGGTCAGGCTGAAAGCAACGTCATCTCAATGGTTAAATTAGAGTTACCATCTAAAATCAGCCATGCCGTAAAAATCTGAGTGTAGGTAATTGCCTTGTCCTGCAGAGCTCGTAGGCGGCTGAGAAAATAGTTGGTGGGATTCTCAGATGAAAAAATATCTTACATGGTATTAGCTTCTGCTGAATTATACGATTCCTAAAGTGCTTCCAATGACCATTTCAGGGTGATTCTTAGAGCAGCATCGGCGGACGCTGAGCTTTGTCGGCCGCCATCACTGTTAAAGCGTAGTCGAGAAGAGGGTATACAGGAAGATTTTAGAAAATTTAAACGCTCTGTAAAGTCGACATAGTATCTAATTTTACATTTGAATTGCTGAAAAAATAGTGGGCTTTACATATTTTGATGCATTAATGACAAAAAATATATATTTCAGCTTCGAAATGGGATTCATTTTATGAGTGAAGATTTGATCCTTTCCGATCATGGGCTATGAGCCGGCCAAGCTGGTTCGATGAAAAAAGATGATGGCATGGGCAGCAGTCGTCGACGGCCGAGGACTACCCAGAGGGTAGTTTGAAGACTGTGTTGCAGTTGATTACAAGAAGTACGTCAATTTCCCTATGGAAACATCCCTAAGGAAACATTAAGATGCAGCCGATGAACCAGTCATAGCCCTCTCACAGCCCCGACCTCAGCCCCCCATTTCTGCCAGCTGTTAATATGCAGCCGATGAATCAGTCGTTCTCTCACGGCCCAGGCCTCAGCCCCCCATTCCAGCCAGCTGTTAATATGCAGCCAATGAACCAGTCGTACCCTCTCACAGCCCCGGCCTCAGCCCCCCATTTTTACCTGCTGTCAAGATGCAGCCGATGAACCAGTCGTAGCCCTCTCACAGCCCCGACCTCAGCCCCCCATTTCTACCAGCTGTCAAGATGCAGCCGATGAACCAGTCGTAGCCCTCTCACAGCCCCGACCTCAGCCACCCATTTCTACCAGCTGTCAAGATGCAGCCGATGAACCAGTCGTAGCCCTCTCTCAGCCCCTATCTCAGCCCCCCCCATTTCTACCAGCTGTCAAGATGCAGCCGATGAACCAGTCGTAGCCCTCTCTCAGCCCCAACCGCAGCCCGGTCGACTACTGGTTTTGGGGAGAGATGGAATCCATTGTTCACGAACGCAAACCAACGACTATTGAATGTCTGAAGAAACTGACAAATAAATAATTCCCGACAGAAATGAACAAGGAAAAAGTTCGACGTGCAATTGCAAGCTTCATCCGAAGGGTTCAGATCTTTTTCAATCTATTCCATTCATGCAAAGTTTAAAATGCGCATGATGTCGATTTTATTAGGCGTTGAAGTTGTTGCAATCTTTATAATCACCCCTGTATTACTGAACATAAATTAATAACACTGAAAATTTACATCACTTTTTATATAAAATTGGAAAAACATGCTAACTATCAGGAACAAAAAAACGCTCGGTACTACATCTCGGCTTTGAAATAATCCCCCAAATTCACGGCATAACATCTCCATCTGCGGTGGGAGCTCGCGACTGCTCGCCTCACTTCTTCTTTGGTTAGGCGTTGGGCAGCTTCACCACAGTCTACATTTTGATGAGGGTTAGCGAAGCTCCAGGACCATGATTGGATGTGGCCTGAGCATATATGACTTTTCGTTCGATAAAGTTATTTTTTTTTTGTGGATCAATGTTAGTATCTGGTCCAGAAATTAGAAGACAAACGTTAATTTTTAGAAGTTTCACTAAGCTCTTGGCACTTGCGGAACTTGAACGGCTTCATTTTGAGTTCAGTACAAAGAGTTTTATGAGTAGTGCACATGCAGAGGTCAAATTTTCGAGCAACTTATCGACTGGAAAGGGCAGGATCTTCCTAAACCTCTTCACTAACATTCTAATATGCTTCTGCTATTGATATGGAAGTCTTGCGTCCTTGAAGCTGCACCATTGAAATCAAATTTCCTGGACCTTTTCGACGAAGCAGCGATTGAAAAGATGTGGCTGATGCTTGTTTTATGTCACTTTCTCTGATGCACAAATTTTCGTTTCAAAGCTGTTGGAGAGGTATAGTCTTCCCTTATTCGCCAATGATTAGGATTTAAGTCTACTGTTAACTGGCGAACATTATTGAGCGACAAGATATCTCGATTATTTTCAGGCATAAACTATCGCACAACATTTCATATTTGATCAAAAGCAGTGAATATTAGCATAATGGCCAGTATCATAGATGCGACAGCACATGAAGTTAACTATTATCGGGCATTTATTCATTGATTAAATGCTGTTTTTAAATATTCTCTTCAACAGACGAACCAGCCTAGGTTTTTCCCTAATTCTCATAGAGGTCGCGACCGACAGTAACATGTGCACGTAAACGCACAACTATGCCAGAACCACCCTAAACTCTAAATAAATTGAATCCAATGTTGTTTAATCGCACCCAGGAATAGACTAACATCACGAGACCGTCGCAAAATCCGTGTACTCCTTCTTGGTTGTAAGTTGGCGTTTCTTGGTGAAGAGGGGGGGGGGGAGGTACCCACTAGTTTATGTATGTATTTCTGTTCCTACCTTTTCCAACTTTCGGTCAGCCGCGCATCTGATAGTTTTCAGTTCATAGTTTTCAATTTTGTGCCTCTCGTCTTTCTCTTCGTCCTTTGTATTTAAGTCTTACCATTTGTTGCGTCCTACGGCGTTTCGAGAATCTCCATGCCTCGCTCCCATCAGCTGTTGCTTGTTGGGCCGCCCTCCACAAACAACCCTCCCTCTACGCTTCACTTTCACCGTCTTTTGCTCGTTGAGCCGCTCGAAAACAATCCTCTATGCTTTACTTCCACCACCTGATGGTGTTGCTTATCCCCAGTTTCCACCAGCGACTGTGGAAAGAACGGCCAGCGCCCGGAACACCTGATACCCACCGACAAGGCATGTTGTGACGCAGAGATGGTAGGGGTAGCGAGGCAGTGGTGGATAGTGCTGTTGTATATTTCAGTATCAAGTTTGTGGGTTAGGTTGTCAGTTATAACAGCCTAGTAGTGTTACTAAGCCTAAGCAACTTGCAGTGAAGTATTGCTAGAATGGACCCTTCAGCCCGTCGTAGGCCTACTACGACTACTACTTGCAGTGTCCCTCAGCCTCACTGCATTGCACCACAGGACGCGCGTTGAGATGATCGCTTGTGGGACAAGGATGTGTGTTGGTAGCAAAGTTGCGACTGTTGTTTGTAGGAGAGGAATGATGGAGGTTGTTCGCTTTCCCTGAAAAAGAAAAGAAGGCAGTGTATATGAATGTGTCGACGGGCTGGTGGCCCGAGCAGCACCGACTGCGTCCACCCTCACCAGAATGTTCATGGAAAAGATGGTGTACGGCATTGACACCCGCACGGTTCAAATGGCGCTCGGCCTTGGCACTAGTACGATAAAATAGGTGCCTGGCATTGATACCTAATCGTTGCAAAACGGTGTCCAGCAATGACGCCGGTCAAACTTGGTTTAATGGGAAATGAAACCAAGACAATCTCAAATCAACATCTTGGGTCGGTTGCTTTTTTTCAGGTGCTGATTTGAGTTGATCCTACTGCAACCTTTTCATTTTTTGTTCCTTTAAATCAGATTTTACATTGACACATGAAACGCTCTTAGACGTTCTGTTTCTGAATTAATTTTGCTATCATCATCAACCTAGTTTGGGGCCAAGCCCCTGTTGTTGTCTTCTTACACTTGTGAACGTCAACACCGCTATGACGACTCACTGGCATTCCATCTCGACCTGCGAGGAGACATTACAGGGGGGTTGAGTGGCCTTCGCTGAGGCTGGGGCTCCATAGGCGGCCACCGTAGGCTTGGCCTCTCGGTGGATGGAGCCCGCCTGGCACATGTAGGCTCCCTTAAGGACGGCTCCATCACCTGCTGCTTGGTGGGCCGTTTCACAAAAAACACTCTTCATGCCTCACTTCTACTAACTGTTCCTTGTTGTGCCGCTCCACAAACAACACCGTCTATGTTTCCCTTCCATTAGCTGTTGCTTGTGATGTCGTTCCACAAACAACACTCTCCATGATTCACTTCTACCAGCCTTTGATTGTTGTGCCGCTCCACAAACAACACCCTCCATGCTTCACTTCTACCAGCCTTTGATTGTTGTGCCGCTCCACAAACAACACCCTCCATGCTTCACTTCTACCAGCCTTTGATTGTTGTGCCGCTCCACAAACAACACCCTCCATGCTTCACTTCTTCTCTCCACTCGTTGCTTGTAGTGCCGCTCAACAAACCACACCATTTCCGCCTCCCCCCCCCTTCCCCCGCCTCTCCCTGGTTGTCTGTCCCTGCCATCTCTTATGGTAAAGTATAACCGGAGAGAATTTGTTAATGGCTAACCTTTAATGCTGAAACAAATAAAACCATTTCAACTCTATTAAACTGAATTAAGAGTTGAAACCGATATTTGGTTTCTTCCTGAGCTCATGAATGTCTTCTTCTTCCTGAGCTCATGAATGTTTTCTTCTTCCTGAGCTCATGAATGTTTTCTTCTTCCTGAGCTCATGAATGTTTTCTTCTTCCTGAGCTCATGAATGTTTTCTTCTTCCTGAGCTCATGAATGTTTTCTTCTTTCTAAGCTCATGAATGTTTTCTTCTTCCTGAGCTCATGAATGTTTTCTTCTTCCTGAGCTCATGAATGTTTTCTTCTTCCTGAGCTCATGAATATTTTCTTCTTCCTGAGCTCATGAATATTTTCTTCTTCCTGAGCTCATGAATGTTTTCTTCTTCCTGAGCTCATGAATGTTTTCTTCTTCCAGAGCTCATGAATGTTTTCTTCCTGAGCTCATGAATGTTTTCTTCCTGAGCTCATGAGTGTTTTCTTCAATCCAGTTTTCAAGTTCAAAGGTTTAAGAAACTGAATTTTTAAATTCTTTCCATCTCAAATTCCTATCGAATTGTCGTTCACACTTTAACAAACCATCCTCCCCACTCACACACTCTACCTGTGCCTTGTGTGGATCCCGCCCTTCAATACCCGTCGCGGTGTGGCCATTGAGACGCTCGGCTCAGCGCGGCCTGTAATGCGCTTTGGGACGCTCGATCAGCGCCCACGTTTCGCGGCATTGCGCGTCCTTATTATAATAGAACGCCCACTGCTTCACTGGACGCCGCTGCAAACAGTGGGTGAGGGTAGGGCGGGCAGTCTCTATTATTAGAAGAACAAGTATAGAAGGCAACTCAGTGAAGAGAGTTGGTGGTTGAGGAACATTTAGTGCTCTGCGTACAGGCGGTGAATTGGTTGATGGTTTCAGCTGTTTGACTTGACCCCAGCTCTGGGCATTATTCTATCAGTAAGAAGGTGCTTATTCCCTTTTTTAATTTCAATTGTTCCCCAGCTGTTAATGGTTTGTGAATAATGTTGGTGTTGCCATGACTTTCTTACCTCTATCGTTCAGTCTCGTTTATTCTATGAATCCCGCCAACACGACCGGAGCTGTAGACGTCAGTCCAACAGCTACCGAATCAGTCACAAAGGAACACACATTCGCGGGTGAAGTTCGGACAAATTCAGAGTTAGTGGAAAGATAACGCTTCCTACTAACATGACTGGAACTGTTGCCAGCCTCTCCCTGTTCAGGAAAAGGGCCATGATGGCAGCGTTTGGAAAGGGCGAGAGTAAATGATACTATTCTGAGAACCATTGGTCATCTTGTATATGAAAATGCAGTTAGTGACAAAAAAATGGCTAGGCTGCATGAAGAAATATCGGCTGTTTGTTTGAAGAGATGGAGGCGTCAATTGTGTTTTAAATATGTGTCGCATGTGACAGCTGGGTAGAGGACATCGATCAGCTGACCTTCAGGAAGATAAATGAGTTCATATGCTCTGGTGGAAATGAGGCTTCGATCAAATCAATGAGTTCATATTTTATGTATCGAATACTCATGATATATAGAGGGACACGGGAATTCACTCTGTTATTGTGAGAAAATATTGTTATCAATGGACATGAGAGAAGAGTTGAAGTGAAATTTATCCTATCAAGAGTTGTGAGTCGAAGGGCATGGGACGCATGAAATGCCTCAAATAGCAGATCGATTGTCCAGTTAAAACCATACAAACGACGGTTTATTTTTTTTCAATGTTCTTTATATCTTCTTAGTCGATTTCAACTGAGCTTTTAATTGATTTTAATGCTTTCAAAATTATTTTGTGTATGATTTGTAATTGTTTTATGCAGACTTCTAAGAACTTCTAAGATAGTACTAAATATCATTTGTGTCTTCCTTACCATAGTGATCCGGTATCGGTGAACCTGCTGGAAAAATAAATGCAGCATTGAACAGCTCAATTTGAAATACCCACGTTTCATGTTATTTCATATTTATTTCTTCAATGCACCATAGTAAAGAATTCAAAAGTTGACCTCACTGAACCGTGCAGCATAAAGTGCGCAGGCAAAAACAGTTCATGTTCATTGATAATGATTGCAATTTACATCGAATTATTGTTACCATTTACTGCTGTTGTATCATTTCTGCAGTAATATGTACTTTTGTTGTGCCATGGTTCGCGGTTCGATGTAGTGCAGTTGTGTCATTGTTGCACTAACATACACGATTGTTGTACCATTGTTCGCATGGTACGCGCTGTTGTGCGTCATGGTGGCAGTAACATGTACTTCTGTTGCATCATGATTGTGGGAACACTAATAGACTATAAATGAATTATCCGCAAGTGCTTCAAATTTGATTTTTGGGAAATATCTCTTGTCTACCTGGAAAAGAACGTGTATCATTCTCAAGACCACCGCGCATGAAACCTCTACAGGGTCTCAGTCGGATAGTCTTGCCGGCATTGCGGAGGCAGTGTCTGCAGTCTGGCTTGATTTAAACTGCTCTCTCTATTTCATTATAAGCCTGCGAAAGTTTGTTCCTTGCATTAGTTTGTTGGCTGCAATTTTGCTGGAATAATAATTTAGGATTACCTGCACGAGCCTCACGGGCCTAATTGCCTTTTGTAATTAAGGCCGGCCCTCGTTCGCAGGTAGGAGAGCTGTGAAGAGTTGGCTGTTGTGAGCGGCAGTGCAATCGTGGGTTGTCAGCACTGCCGTAGTACACGCTGCAGAACAAAGTAGTCCTCGATGCAAAACATCACACTGGCAGGATGTAGTGTAGTTGTCTGCTACAGATTGCAGCTCTATTTCAGGGATAGGACTTTGCTTGCTTACAGCGTGTGCTAGCATGCTGTAGCACACGATGAAGAACAGTGTCTGCCAAGTTTTTTTTTTGCGATATCGTGTTCTAATATGCTGGATCACGTAGTGCTGAACAGCTCTTCGTCAAGGTGTAGTTCCTTGTTTTAACGGATGCTCATTTGCAATACCGTGTTCTACCATGCTGTAGCACACTGCACAGAACAGCTTTCTGTAAGGGTGTTGTTTTTTGCTATAGCGTGTTCTACCATGCTGTAGCACACATTGAAGAGACTCTCTGTCAAGACGTAGCACTTTGTTTAGAGAGTGTTCTGCTATGCTGTAGCACACGGTGCACTTTGCTTATAGGTTCAACCTACCATGCTGTAGCACACGGTGCAGAACAGCTCTTTTTAAGAGTGTTTCAACGTCCTGCTGATCATTGGGCCCTGTTGTTCATGTTCCAAACCCTTGTTAACCGAAGTGGCACAGAAGGTAACCTGTTGCATGCTTGCATGTATTCTCAGACGAACAGATTTTTGCTAAACGCTCTATTCAAAGTTCATCCGTAAGTTCAGGTCCGTTTGCCAGGTGACAGCAGTGACATATTTATATTAAAGTCAATATTATCCAACCCTTACCCCATTAGCCAGAGGGCGCTTCGAATCGGACGATTGCAAACCTGCTTCCCTGCACCTCTTGGTGTAGCTTACTGTCGTTGATGTCCGTGTGGGGGTCTTGTCATTGTTCATTGTCTAAACTGTTCGCAGGTCCTTGAAGAAGGGGCAAGCGTAGTTGGGCTATGCGCTGAGCGGCTTTGTTGTATCGTGACTATTATGGGCAGCGTGCTCAATGTTAAGCATCGATTAGCCTCGGCACATCTCGGTAAATACAGTGTGGGGAGAGTTTGAGATGTCCTTTTGTGACCATGAAAACAGCCTCATTTAGGAGCGGTAGAGGTACACCCTCTTTAGTGACCTTGCATACCGCCTCATTTAGGAGTGTTTGAGGATCACCCTCTTTTCAAACAGCGACGGCTTCTATTTCCTTCCGGGCAGTTGTGACAGGCTCAGACCCACGTTAATTGTTGCTGTTCCTAGACTGCATAGCAACTCATTGCTGCGCAACAGCCGCTGGTCTAGCGTGTGTTGTCATCTTGAGCGCACCTGAAGACGCCGTCGTGTCTCAAGACAGCCTTTTGATGGAGTGAGCATTCCGACACGATCGTCCGAGCACTTCGTTAACATCTGCTCACGTCAAACAATATAACATTTCCCTGCGTTATTCATTAGTTTGAGACTGAGAGTACATTGTGTCAGTATAGAGATTGTTGGGCAGCGCATGCACCTCCACTCCCTTATTACTTCGTTCACCTAAAAGATTGTTGGGTGGCGCGTGCACCTCTACTCCCTTATTGCTCCGTTCAACTTAGAGATTGTTGGGCAGCGCGTGCACCTCTACTCCCTTCTTGCTCCGTTCACCTTAGAGATTGTTGGGCAGCGCGTGCACCTCTACTCCCTTATTGCTTCGTTCACCTTTGAGATTGTTGGGCAGCGCGTGCACCTCTACTCCCTTCTTGCTCCGTTCACCTTAGAGATTGTTGGGCAGCGCGTGCACCTCTACTCCCTTCTTGCTCCGTTCACCTTAGAGATTGTTGGACAGCGCGTGCACCTCTACTCCCTTATTGCTC
>SDVV010039746.1:0-10599 GCA_016164225.1 Gammarus roeselii | reverse complement strand
ATACACAAACCTATCAGGTTTTCTCCACTGTCATTTCTACCGGGAACGCCATACCTTCCTGTCACATTCTCCACCATTTCATCTCCAACTCTCGCGTTTAGGTCACCCAGTACAACTACATTGAAATGACCTCCAAAACTCTCAATACACTCACTCAATTCAGTCCAGAATTGCTCCCTCTCCTCTTCACTCCTCTCGCTGCCTGGTCCATAAGCACTCACAAATGCCCATCTTTCTACGCCTAACTCAACTTTCACCCACATCAATCATGGGGGACACCTCCTTCCATTCGGTAGCGCTACTAGCCAACTGATCACTCAATATCAAGACCACACCTTCTCGTGTCCTACCTTCCTCCACACCAGACTTTCTTCCACTTACAACACCAAACTCACATTCGCCCTTACCTTTCAACTTCGTCTCACTCAGCGCCAACACATCCAACTTCCTCCTCACAAACATCTCACCAATCTCCCTCCTCTTTACATCACTCGTACTACAGCCACGCACATTCAGCGACCCTAACAATAGGGTTCGGAGAGGCGTGTGCCTCTCCTCCCCCCGCTCGTCTTGCCGTCTTCGAGGAAAGGTTATACAGAGAACGGGATTCCTAGCCCCTTCGCTCCGCCCTCTTAGTCGCTTCCTACGACACGCATGAGTTACGGTAGCACGATTCTACTCCCGGCTACAGGGGGCCCCTTTAGTCGCCTTCTACGACACGCGGTGGATACGGTAGCAGGATTCTAACGCCCCGGCTACAAGGCTGACGATTACAATGCCTTGTGAAATTTCAACATGTTGTCAATTCTCGCAGGGCCTCTTATGCCCATGCACAGAAAGTTATCTCTTGAGTGCACGCTCTATTTTTTAGTTCGATTTTCAACTGTTTTTCTACGGATTGTCTAGGAGGGGCCGCATCTATATAATACACATAACTATTCTTACTGTCCATCGTAACTGGTTTGCTCAGTCTACAGCTGATTTGTTCTTCTCTTTTATTTCAGATCTGCAGTAATGACCAATGTTTGGAGAATAAAAGCACAAGGAGTATAAATGGTCTCTTATTTGTTGGGAAGCAGTCACACTGGCATTCCTACTCGTTTTTTCCAGTAAAGGAGGACACTGTTAATATGGGCGATTTCTTAACCTGAGGTATTATTCTCTGCCACTAATCCTACATTTCTAGTAGATACTACTAGCTAATATAATAATTACACCTAAAACTCCATTAGATTAAGTTATAACTATCAGGTCGGGTTTCATCAACATACTTATGCATTCTGAACAGTGCCAGAGATAATTTTTTTATTCTTTCATTCTGGGCCGGCTACACCCATACAGGCCTACAGATTTATATTATACATGTATCCTAGTAATAGCGATGGTACATTTTCTGAGTAAATGCACTCTAGTAACAGCTACGGTACTTTCTCTGAGTAAACATCTCTAGTAACAACTAAGGTATTTTCTCTGAGAAAATGTACCCACGTAATAGTTATGGTATTTTCTCCAAGTAAATATACCCTAGTAACAGACATGGAACTTTCTCTGAGTCAATGTACCGAGTGAAGAAGGTGAAAAGTTCATGCGTTTAAGCTTTGTAAAATACCAACAGATAAACAGCGACAAAGATGACCGTGGCAATGATAACGATAGGGCGATAATTATAATGAATTAATGCTTCGGACCGTACAGGTTCCCGTTCAACGAAACAACTGTTGATGAGGTCACATTCTAGCTATTTCCGACTTGTTAATGCACAGTTAAAACGAACTAAAGAAACAAAACAGTCAAAGCGGCTCGAATAAACAGGGTAAACAATGTGCAGGATAACGTGGCAAGGTCGAGCAGGTGCAATATATTAGGTATACATACATTGCTAGATATGCGTGCAGGCAAGTAGAATGACGGATCAAAATGATAAAAAGTCTTGTACTTGTACATCAAAACATTGACTTTAAATAGTTCTTACCCAAGTCTACAAAAAATAATCTTGTTATATAGTTTACCTGAGCATTTTAAAAACTAATAGTAGTTATAATAATAATAATAATAATAATAGTGGGTATGATGCAAATCAAATTCTGACAAGCTAGACCGCCTCAAGTTAATCTATTATTCATCAAGTTGTATGCTCTACAAAAAATGCGCCTCGAGCATATCTAACAACAGAAGAAACAAATCTGAACAAACTTCAGAAACACGTCAGCAGAGACAATAAAATATGCGAATGAGCGTCGCAATAAAACAGTTAAGAATATACACATGAACGCCACAATAGAACCCCTTTAGAGAATATGCGTATAATCGTCTCCAAAGTCCAAAATAGAATATACACCAAAAAACGTCACAACAGAACCCCAAACGAATGGACGTCACGAGCACATCTGCCAAGGTAATAGAACCATACACAAAAGGACGTTAGCAAAGACAATAGAACAACCAAATGAATGTCACAACAGAACCACAAGTGAAAAACTGCATAAACTGCCATCAGTCAACTGAGGCAAGAGAAGCTTTGACGCAACAACATGAAAACAACATCAGTGGGGGGGATAAGCGACTTCATTGACAGTGATAGAACCTGTGCGTCAAACTGATCAATCACTGCCACCAGAAGCTTTAGAGAGCTTAAGAAGCGTTACAAATTGGGTGAGCGAAAGGATTGCCTGGAGCTGGTTTGGGGATTGTATCATGCAATCAATGTCAGCAATACACTGTCGAAGAAACTGTTGCGTGGGCACCCACCGGATCGACTAATGATGAAGAGTTAGCACCGGCTGCCGCGGAGTATGGAAGCGGAAGGTATCTGAAATGATTTGATTTGTCTTATTTCCACCAGAGCCTCGGCTTGAGTCATCGTAGCGGGTGAAATGATTACCGTTTCACCACTGACTTTGTGTCGGGCAAGCCTACAAGCTCTGTGTAATTATTGTAACTACAGTTACTGTTTGAGGATGATACGACACTGGTGGTGGATTCAGATGAAAAGCTGTGTAGGCTAGCATCTGAGTTTGGTAGTAGTGTGTGAGAGGAGGAAGCTTCGAGTGAATGTGGGTAAAAGTAAAGTAATGAGATGCTCGGGGACTGTCGGTGCGAGCAAAATTAGTGTCCTCCTAAATGTAGAGCTATTGAATGAAGTTCAGTGTTTTAAGTATCTGGGCTCTCTCGTGGAGAAGGCTGAACTAGTGGAAACTGGAGTGAAGGACGGGTGTAAAGTGTTGGGTGCACTGAAGAGTGTAATGAGCTGTAGGACGAGATGAAATGTTCAAGGAGCATGGCTGGTGTGACGCCGAGAGACGGGATCAGAAACGTGGGGAACGGGGATGGTGAAGAAGTTAGAGGACCGAGTTGATTCGCGTGTTCTGAGATGGTTCGGGCACACGGTGAGGATGAATGGAGATAGTTGAAAAGGGTGTTGAAGGCAGAGGCGAGTAGACATAGGCCTAAAGGGAGACCTAAGTTTGGGTAGATGGCTAGTGTAAAGCAGGCGTTCGGTAGCGAAAGAGCGTGCAATGAATATTCGTCAGTGGAGAATGATTGTGAATGGATGAGGTTTAAACGCTACCATGACGTGCTTTCCTGCCCTTGGCATCTCGTTGAGCGACGGTCGTGGGCGAAGAAATCCCGGTCATCATGACGCGGAAGGGATAAACCAGTCACACTGTCGGGCCCAGCTACAGACACTGACCTCAGACCACACTAATGATTCGGAAGGTGTGTTGCGGGGTCTCCCGGCAGGACCGTTCACCATGAAAGAGCTTAGTTGTACGAGTGTATGAGAGGAGTGTGAGGTGCGCCTTGCCGTCGGTCACCCCACTTTCAGGGGAATTTGGCCATGTATCTGTGTCTACAAGTCTGAACAAGTCAGTTATATTGCTAGGAGTCAATAAATCAGTCTTTCAGTTAGTTATGTACTCGTATACCTCCAATAATGGGCAGAAAGAGCGATATATACAAGTGAACTCATAAGCCAAGTAGTGAAATTCTTGCACTATCGGAAGTGATGTGACCCGTATCAGTACAAGTGAGGGAAAAATTCGACAGACTCAATATAAAGCACTACTTCAAGCTGCTCGCCGTACCGTCAGGCAGCTACAGCGCTCAAGCAACTAAAAAATAAATAAAACGTGTTATTATTTTCAATCAATGCACAGATGTCCTGCACTAGAGAGTCAATTTGCATAACTCTTAAATGAGAGAAACGTTATATTGTATTGAAGTGACGAGGGTTATTATCGCAACAGAGCCACGTCCGTAGAGCGACGAACGCCAAATCTAATAAGTGCACACAAAGAGGCGTTCAGGCCCCACGAATGAATAGACGAGACTGTGACAAGTCTAAAGAGTGAGGGGCAAGCACAGACACAAGCTTATCAGATGGGTAATTGAGCGGCGAAGCAGTTAAGAGGGCCAACTATATTCAAGTTCTGGTAGGAATGCCATTGAGGAGTCTGGCAGTCAACAGTTTACACCTCAGCCGTTCCATCGCTGCAATAGGCAATCCCCAATTGCAACTAACTCGATTTGCTTAAACGATAGCAAAAACAAAAAAATTGAATTCATCACAAACAATAACGCCGATGATAATAATAATTAGTAAATGATGTCGATCAAAGGTACAATAAATATGCATTCTTATAATACAATGGTCACTGCCACGCGATTCAAAGAAACTACATAACAGTAGCAATAACAACCACAATTCAAGTATTGCATTTCAGTTCAATAAATTATCCGATGGGTTATTATAATTGATGTAATCCATTAATAAACTGTTAACATATAGAATAGTAGGATTCTAGTCGACTGCGGTAACAAGTATGAACCCTTAGTAATCCATGTTAAGTTAGACATCTAGATAGAGTCATCAGTACCATTTGACTGGTTTTGCTTACTTCAAGGAAGGTAAAGTTAACTAGTCAAATAATAACAAGGAGGTAAAGATTTAGTAAAATAGGTTCAGTAAAATACTACGAATAATAATAATATGACACAAAATTTTATGATCAAACTAATGGTCTCTAAATCAACTTGATAATGATCTAGTTAAGAACACAGACGAATGTTATTACACAGCTAGATTACCATCTAGTTAAGAACTAAAGAGGCACCTGGAGCATTCCACGATAATAAACTATACGAAGTATATATATCAACAGATTGGCAACTTAGTGCACCAACTCAATAAGACCAACATCGGTTACTCCACCGACCTTCTTTTAGTTCAGCAGAGACATCAATAAGATCCAATAAAATTCAGGGGTTATCAAGAAATACCAGAGTTGTTCAGAATCGAACGCACATAAAAAAGTGTAGCAGAAACACTGCAAATTTTATCCCTAATATAATAATAAGACACATGCCATGAAAAAGATACCACACCGGTAGAAAATAATACATTGCAAACCTTTTTTTCCACCGTTTTTATTGGTTGATATAGGGGTAACTCATATATAAATAGAATATTTTTCAGCCAAGTACCAATTTCCTGCATTAATAAAAATTAGTTAGCTTCTATTCGGTTTAGACGGTACCCTAGCAGTAGTTAGCATGTCCGTATAGACATGCAACCGCTTTTTTCTGTTTGTGGATGGTAGCTTAGAATACGCGTTGCCCACCGGTGAGAGGGACCACGAGAACCAAAACATAGTTGTGCGCGGTGCTGTATGCCATATTTAGCACACCTGACTGCTCCACTGATATTAGCAGTGCAACCCACACGCTGCCAGCTCGGTCGACCCAAACAATGTTCAATGCATCAGCTACTTCCAACATTCTTTTTGACAGCCATAACGGAACGTCGGGGCACCGGAATGTGCAAAGTTTTGTTCCTTGAAGTAGCCCACCAGAATTGATCGATTGATTTGGGTCTCGCTTCCACCAGAGCCTCAACGTGAGTAATAATAGGCTCCCCCGTAGGGCGCGACCGTCGTTGATTCAAGTAAGATCGCACGGCCTCGCGAGCGAAAATATTAGTCTTGTCAAGATGAAGTCAGTACATATTTCAATTGTGGCATATTCGCGTACTAGCGCGTACGAGAGAGTAAGGAGGTAATGCGTATCTTCGTAAAATGTGGTTGTTATTCCTGTGCGTAATGGGGTGAAGAGACCACCTCATTTGTACAGGTGTTTGAGGTTTAGACAGCTTCGTATAGTCCGGTGTGTTTTCCGAAAGCGATAAGCTTTTTAAGGTAGGTTGGGTCCGTGAGTAGGCTATGTAGGTTGCACGGGGGATCTAGGAACGCTCGTCGGGCTGCCGCGAGTGCGTTGCAATCCATCAGTGTGTTTCACGCTGATAGCCACTTGGTGGCAACAGGGGCAAGGTGGTGCGTTTGGTCCTATGTCGACATCCATCAGGTGGTTGTGAGTTATTCACGTGTGTCCCGTAAACAAGCGGTTGATTGACACTTGGTCTTTTCTGTTGGTGAACTTTGTTTCCCATTCTCCGACTGAGGGCTTGACTGAAAGCATTTTTTGTCGACTCTTGCCACATTTCATCCCATCGGGATGTTATATGGGAGTTGATGATAGGGAACCAGTCCCGGTAATGTATCGCAAAAAATTGTTCTTGGTGAGTAGATGCCAGTTTAGCAAGCGAGTCCGCAAGTTCGTTCCCTTTTATTCCCGCGTGCCCGGGGAGCGCACCAGAAAGGGACAGATCAGATTAAGGGTCTCGACACCATACTTCAGACAACTAAATAACTTCCTCACAGGTTGTGCAAAGTTATGCTACTTGAAGTAGGCCACCAGAAAGGGACAGATCAGATCAAGGGTCTCAACACCAGACTCTAGACAACTTAATAACTTCCTCGCAGGTTGTGCTAAGTCTGTTACTTGAAGTAGGTCACGAGAAAGGGACATCAGATTAAGGGTCTCAACATCGGACTCCAGGCAACCCAATACTTCCTCGCAGGTTGTGCAAAGTTATGCTACTTGAAGTAGACCACCAGAAAGGGACAGATTAGATTAAGGGTCCCAACACCGGACTTCAGGCAACTAAATAAGTTCCTCGCAGGTTGTGCAAAGTCTTGTTACTTGAAGTAGGCCACCAGAAAGGAACAGATTAGATCAAGAGTCTCAACACCGAACTCCTGAAAACTTAATAAGTTCCTCGGAGGTTGTGCAAAGTCTTGTTACTTGAAGTAGGCCACCAGAAAGGGACAGATTAGATTAAGGGTCCCAACACCGGACTTCAGGCAACTAAATAAGTTCCTCGCAGGTTGTGCAAAGTCTTGTTACTTGAAGTAGGCCACCAGAAAGGAACGGATTAGATCAAGAGTCTCAACACCGAACTCCTGAAAACTTAATAAGTTCCTCGCAGGTTGTACAAAGTCTTGTTACTTGAAGTAGGCCACCAGAAAAGGACCGATTAGATTAAGGGTCTCAACACCGAACTTCAGCAACTAAATAAGTTCCTCGCAGGTTGTGCTGAGTCTTGTTAATTGAAGAAGGCCCCCAGAAAGGGACAGATTAGGTTAAGGGTCCCAACACCGGACTTCAGACATCTTAACAAATTCCTCGTAGGACGCAGAATTCATCATTATGATGCTTAAGGGTCCCAACACCAGACTTCAGACAACTTAACAAGTTCCTCGTCGGACGTAAAGTTCATAATTTTGATAAGTAAAAACTCTAGTATGACATCTAAAATAAGTTCTTTGAAATAGTGACATCTGTGCATTCGAGAAAACTTTATTCGCGTTTAAAACCAGATTTATTTTATACAGCAAGAGGAAGTTGAGAATACAAAATGAAGTTCTCGAAGCAGAATGACCAGTGATCTCCCCACTTCATCGCGACGAATGCTGGGTAGAGGGCTGCGGGAAAAGCATGCAAGGAAATGGACCCTCACACTCAAGTTCACAGATTGCTATCTTACCAAGTAATTCTTTACAACTACAGTAAATGAGTAGTAACACATTTACAATGTTGAACAGCAAGACGCTGAAAACTAACGCCAAGATAAAAACTAACAACACATGCAAAAAGCTGCACCAAACTCTAGAAACAAGAGGACGGTTTCCAGAGTGTGAACCTCTCGACCTCTCTTGATGTGTATTCAGACCAAAGCAGGAATGGGGTTAACGGGCCTGATCTTCTCATACGATCAATTAATGATGGTAGATGATTATATTTTTTTGATACCATTACCATACATATATCGGGGTTACCGGAAGTGTTTTCATAACACTATCTTTCAGAATTCAGAGGTAGATGATAGTTGCACAAAATAGTTATCCACTATCATAATTTCAACAGAACGAGCATTTTTTACGATAAAAACGTCAATCGTAAAAAAAACAGGCCCAGTTATGCATAATTTTACACCAACGTTAGGTATTCAACTACACTTCCTTCTTGAATACCAATCGTAAGAAAAAGGAACACTGTGAACGGACGCGGCAAATAAATTGTACAAGTTAACCAAATATATCTTCCATCATTTCCATCCGAGTTACGCGCGGTGCAGTTGGACAGTTTCAACTAGTCATAGTAGCTTGGGTAGCTATGATTGTACCCTGCATGACGAGCTGTTCTAAGAATGCGACGTCATAACCGAGCACGAGATCCATCCATTCGCATCACAGTCTATCACACGAGGATGAAAAGAAGCGGGGGGAAGAAGAACGTTAGACAGATTTAGATACACTTTCAGAGAATCTTGACACTTTCATAGCATTTTGACAATTTCAGAGCATCTTGTCCAAACTTCCATGCAGAACTTCGGAGAACTAATGGATGCTGCATCTTGTCTAACACCAAGCGAACGCGTCAATGGCACATGGCGTCACGCTTGATCACTCTTGTCCAAACTTCCATGCAGATATCGGGCAAACTAACGGATACGGCATCTTGTCTAACACCAAGCGAACGCGTCAATGGCATATGGCGACACGCTCTATCAATTGAGTGGTTTACAGCACTTAACAATAACAGAAAGGAACTATGAAGATGGCTGGACTTAAAGCGATCTACAAACAACTCATTGTACCAGTAGTGCTGGGCAGGTAAGCTCTAGTCAGCACGTTACTCCACAGCATACAGTTCGACAAGTCAGACAAGGTCGGACTGAGTACCTAACCGTCCTCAAGCAAAGGATCGCGTTTCATTAACCAAGAGTCCTCAAGCAAAGGATCGCGTTTCAGTAACCTAGAGTCCTCAAGCAAAGGATCGCGTTTCATTAACCAAGAGTCCTCAAGCAAAGGATCGCGTTTCAGTAACCTAGAGTCCTCAAGCAAAAGATCGCGTTTCATTAACCAAGAGTCCTCAAGCAAAGGATCGCGTTTCATTAACCAAGAGTCCTCAAGCAAAGGATCGCGTTTCAGTAACCTAGAGTCCTCAAGCAAAGGATCGCGTTTCAGTAACCATAAGTCCTCAATCAAAGGATCGCGTTTCAGTAACCTACCTGAGTCCTTTAAGCAAAGGATCGCGTTCCAGAAACCAAGAGTCTTCAAGCAAAGGATCGCGTTTCAGTAACCAAGAGTCCTCAAGCAAAAGATCGCGTTACGGTAACCAAGAATCCTCAAGCAAAGGATCGCGTTCCAGAAACCAAAAGTCCTCAAGCAAAAGATCGCGTTACAGTAACCAAGAATCCTCAAGCAAAGGATCGCGTTAAAGTGACTAACTGACCTGAAGCAAAGTATCGCGCTACAGTAACTAACTGACCTAAAGCAAAGTATCGCGCTACAGTAACCAACTGACCTAAAGCCAAGTATCGCGCTACAGTAACTAACTGACGTGAAGCAAAGTATCGCGCTACAGTAACTAACTGACGTAAAGCAAAGTATCGCGCAACAGTAACTAACTGACCTAAAGCAAAATATCGCGCTGCAGTAACTGACCTGAAGCAAAGTATCGCGCTACAGTAACTAACTGGCCAGAAGCAAAGTATCGCGCTACAGTAACTAACTGACCTAAAGCAAAGTATCGCGCTACAGTAACTAACTGACCTGAAGCTAAGTATCGCGCTACAGTAACTGTCCTGAAGCAAAGTATCGCGCTACAGTAACTAACTGACCTGAAGCAAAGTATCGCGCTACAGTAACTAACTGACCTGAAGCAAGGTATCGCGCTACAGTAACTAACTGACCTGAAGCAAAGTATCGCGCTACAGCAACTAACTGACCTGAAGCCAAGTATCGCGCTACAGTAACTAACAGTACTCTACCTAATCTCGGTTGATAGCATTGCTTTACAGATACAGATATTACAGATACAGACACTAGGCCGCATCCCCCAGAAAGGGGGGTGGCCGACGGCAAGGCGCACCTCACACCCTCACACGCTCACATTCACACAACTTCGCCCTTTTGTGCTAAAGGGTCCGGCCGGTAGCCCCTCAACTTACACTCTGGGTCCCGAATGTACCGAGGAACCGTCGTCAGCAGCAGGGCCCACAGTTTTCACTGGTTTACCCCCGCCGCGTCATAATGGCCGGGCCCCCCCCCACCCACGACCATTCCGACAGCGGATTGCCAAGGGCGGGAAAGCACATCAGAGCAGCGTCAAAATCAACCATTTACAACCATTCTCCACTCACGCCTGTTCATTGCACGCTCTCTCGCCACCTCCACATTCATGTCTCTTCTTCCCAAC
>SDVV010039745.1:0-10599 GCA_016164225.1 Gammarus roeselii | reverse complement strand
GCACATATAATATGCAGCTACTCTGCACATATTATGTGCAGCTACTCTGCACACATAATGTGCAGCTACTCCACACTCAATGTGCAGCTACTCCACACTCAATGTGCAGCTTCTCTGCACACATCATTTGCAGCTACTCTGCGCACATAATGTGCAGCTACTCTACGCACCTAATGTGCAGCTACTCTGCGCACCTAATGTGCAGCTACTCTGCACATATAATGTGCAGCTACTCTGCACACATGAGGTAAAAAAGTTGTGCAGAAATGAATGTCGTCAGCTAAAAAAACATTCGGCAATAGAAAGGAATTGTATAGTAACTGTTGATTAAAATATGGGATAGATTACATGGGTAAATCCCGTTTCTAGTCTCTTCACCAGTTTGCTATTCTTTTGGCTTTTTGACTCCTGGTCTATCAGCGTGCCTTTAATGAAATTGTCAGACGCCCTTTTGCTATGTTGCTATCAACCTTGGTACTCTGTCCTCAATTTGAAGATTAACAATAACTGAACTACGTTGTCAAAGACATGTATTGCATTGTGAAATCGCCACTGTTGCGTTTCTGCTGGTAAAACAAAAACTGTATTAATCTCTTAAGTAGCTTCATGTTTTGGGACTGGATCACGACTAACTGCACTCTTTATTGGTTCCTTGTCACTTTCCGCCGTTACTTATCACAGTCATCCAACACTGCATGCCACCTACCACCAGGTCGCGCGGTGGCGTCTCTGGAGAGCAGCGTGTCGTCGTCAGTGTCCGAGCTTAGTGGTCTGGGTGCGGCTGTGACTCAGCTGCTCGACACATTCAAAGGGCTCCTTGCTCGGACGGTGAGTAGACGCGGCCCTGACCCACCAACTGGGCTGGGTGGGTGAGTTAGTTCCTCTCGCATTAGAAGATATTGACTGATTTACTTGGCTTTCTCGGAGATCAGGTTAAATTATTGATTGGTGTTTAAAGTCATCACACAATGGCTATGATATCTTGAGTTTGCAGCTGCCAGCTACCACAGAATTGTCTCATTGTCTTCATAGCTGGTGTTGCTCCACTTCTTTGGTCTTCTCTCCCTGCTGTTGACCCTGCCTCAGGACGTCCATCAGTCGAGGCATAGACAGCGTTAGAAAGCTCTGGTCGGGCTCTGGGAAATTCGTCGCCTACATTTGTAGTACGCTGGCTTCTTACGTTGATGAAGAGGGGTTGTACAACTACAACGATGTCAACGTCCATCACTGATGCCTGGTCCCCGTATTCCCCACAGGCCTCGTCGGGGACGTGCGCAAGTCGCGAGCTGAGTGAGGCGGCGAGCAACACCAACCAGGCCGAGGTGGCGCGTCTGGCGCATTACCGCAGCGAAGAGCTGCAGCCGCTGCTGGAGGCCGTCACTGCCCTCACTGTCAGGCACAATTCAATGGCCGCCCAACTGAAAGACACTGTGGCCGCTAAGGTGAGCACGTTCATACTAAACTGGAATGCAGTTACTGTTTAGTTGAGTACATCTTGGATACTTGGAGAGGTTTTGCTGC
This sequence comes from Gammarus roeselii, assembly GCA_016164225.1. NCBI lineage: Eukaryota > Metazoa > Arthropoda > Malacostraca > Amphipoda > Gammaridae > Gammarus > Gammarus roeselii. Next base: position 9,078 of record SDVV010039745.1, on the reverse strand, counting down.
ATAGTGGGTCATGGCATAGCTGCCACCTGGTCCCTCATCAGTGGAGCACTTTCCACTCGTGGTGCTGTGGCATCACGTTTGAGTAGAGCTGTACCCACAGTAAGGGTATCTAATGATTCGAGGTAGATCAGGAACATAGCTGAGGATCTCTTCTAATCGACTTTCGAACCTCAAGATCTTTGCAGTGGCTGTGCTGTTCGATTAAAAGTCATGGTCGAAGTCTTGAACCACAGATTTACTTGCGTCTTTTCATAGCAGCATGTCTAGTTGCAGGTAAGGTGTCAAGAAAATATATGGCGTTAGTCTTATGCATCTTTGATGAACTGGTTGTAGTTGCTAGCTGTTGGTGTAAAAAGAAAACATCATGGGTCAAAAGACGTTGTGTATGTCTCCCTCCCCTTATGCCACTTTTTGTTGTATCTGTAACTCATGATATTAGTGCAGTTTGTTGCGCAAGTCATGCAAAATGCCTTGGAAGCAATAATTTAACTACGAGAACGGACTGTCAGCCATATAGCTGGTTAGATACATGTCCACGCAAGTGTGGTTGCAACGGAATAGTCCAAATCTTGCTGTTAGACAGTCCACGAATGTTGGCTGTTGTGCTACTTGACCTGGTTACACTAATCTATATCACTTCCCTGCCATGTCTTCCTTCTCGACCTCTTCACTCCTTCTCTCGACTATTTCCTTTTACAACTCAAATCTCCCCTCCAGAGTGCCGAGTGGCGCGACAGCTGCTCATCGCGGCATCAGAGCCAAAGCGAGCACAGCGCCTCGCTCGTAGCTCAGCTCCAGACACAGCTGGAGTGCTTCACAGCACACGCTGAGCAGCACATTACTCGCGTCAGGACCATCGGGGATCTCAACGTCAGACACACTCAGGTGAGCGGTGCTCTTGCCAAGGAAGGAAGTAGAGTTGCTCACTCAAGATCTGTTCTATTGTTCTGATTCCTAGTAAGGGTTAAGCTGAAAGCCGGTTTGCAGGTGGCCTAATGGAAACTGGGCTGAGACTTCAATTTAATAGTGTTCTGGACTTGCTATATCGAGTAATGAAAATGCACTAATATATCAAAGGTTTTACCCACGTTTGATTATTCGCTCATAGCTCAGCTTGTAGCCGGGGCGTTAGAATCTTGCTACCGTATCCACCGCGTGTCGTAGAAGGCGACTAAAAGAGCGCCCCGTAGCCGGGAGTAGAATCGTGCTACCGTAACCCCTGCGTGTCGTAAAAGGCGACTGAAAGGGGCGGAGTGAAGGAGCTAGGAATCCCGTTCTCTGTAAAACCCTTCCTTAAATACGGCAAGACGAGCGGGTAAACGAGAGGCTCACGCCGCGTGTCTGTAGTACGAATGAGGTGAAGAGGAGAGAGATCGGCGAGATGTTTGTGAGGAAGAAGTTTGATGTGTTGGCGTTGAGTGATACGAAACTGAAAGGTAGGGCGAATGTGAGTTTGGTGTGGGGGGTTGGAAGAAAGTCTGGTGTGGAGGAAGGTTGGGCACGAGAAGGTGTGGTCCTGATATTGAGTGATCGGTTGGCTCGTAGTGCTACCAAATGGAAGGAGGTGTCCTCAAGATTGATGTGGATGTAAGTTAAGTTAGGCATAGAAAGATGGGCATTTGTGAGTGCTTACGGACCTGGCAGCGAGAGGAGTGAAGAGAAGAGGGAGCAATTCGGAACTGACCTGAGTGAGTGTAATGAGAGTTTTGGAGGTCATTTCAATGTAGTTGTGCTGGGTGACCTTGGTGCGAGAGTTGGAGATGTAGTTGTGAAGAATGTGATAAGAAGGTGTGGCGTTCCCGGTGGAAGTGACAGTGGAGAGCCTGATGGGTCTGTGTATGGAGCAGGAGTGGGTGGTCGGAAGCAGTTTGTTCAAGAAACAAGGTGTCCACAGGTGCACATTGGTAAGGATGGCCCGTGGTGCAAGGTTGGAGGGAGCGTTGATGGATTTTGTGCTGATGTCGGGAAGAATGGTGGGTAGGCTGTGGGATGTGCGGGTATTTAGAAGGGAGGGTGAAGGAATGTCTGACCATCTGCTGGTGGAGGGTGGATTGAGAGTGAAGCAAAGGTGGAGGGGCAACAGACGAGTGGGAAGAGGAGGAGAGGTAGTGAAAGTGAGTGAACGATGTGCGAGAAGTAAAGCCGAGGAGTTCCAGCTGGCGTTGAGGGAAGAGTGTGACAACGTGAGAGGACAGGACCTAAGAGATGTGGAGGAAGAATGGGAGACGTTAAGGGATGCGTTGCTGAGATGTGCGAGGAAGGTGTGTGGTGCGCGCCGTGTGGGTGGGTGCAGAAGGATAGGTTGCGAGTGGTGGAAAGAGGAGGTCAAACGGCGGTGGCACGGAAGGGAGGAGTGGTTGCAGGTGGAGTGGAGTCTGTGGTGGCTTGTGAAAGCTACAAAAAGAGGAGAAATAAGGTGAAGCGGGTGGTGGGGCGAGCCAAAGGGACGCTGATGCCGGGTGGGGCAAGCGGTTGTGCCGGAATTTCGAGGAAAACAAAAGGATGTTCTGGAGGGAGGTGAGGAGGGTGAGAATGGGAGGGACCGGAAGGGAGGAAGTGGTGAAAGATGGAAGCGGTCAATTGTTGTTGGAGAGTGGTGGTGTACGGAAGAGGTGGGCGGAGTGTTTTGATGAGTTGTTGAATGCCGAGGATGACAGAGAGGCTGACATTATTGCTGTGGGTGGTGGTGCTCGGACGCCAGTTTTGTGTGAAAGATTTGTGGCGGACATCACCAGCAGAGGAGAGAAGAAGGTTGAATGTTTTCGAGATGAAGTGTTTGTGGAGCATGACTGGAGTAACGCTGAGAAACCGGATCACCAACGACGTGGTTCGAATCATAACAGGGATGGTGAAGAAGTTGGAGGACTGAGTGGATTCGTGTGTACTGAGATGGTTCGGGCACATGGAGAGGATGGATGAAGGGAGAGAATGAAAAGGGTGATGAATGCGGAGGCGAGTGTTCGCAGGCCTAGAGGTAGACCAAAGTTTTGGGTGGATGGATGGTGTAAAGCAGGCGTTAGGAAGGAGAGACATGAATGTGGAAGTAGAGAGAGAGCGTGCAATGAACAGGCGTGAGTGGTGAATGGCTGATTTTGACGCTGCTCTGAAGTGTTTTTCGCCCTTGGCATCCCGTTGTCGGGATAATCGTTGGCGGGGGGGGGGGGGCTATGACGCGGCGGGGGTAAACCACTGGAAACTGTCGGGCCCCACTGCTGACAACGGATCCTCGGACTGCACTCGTGACCCGGAGTTTATGATGCGGGGTTATTGGCCGGACCAGCACGAGAAGACCAAGTTGAGGGGTGAAGTGCGCCTTGCCGTTGGCCACCCCCTTTCTGGGAGATGCAGCCTAGTGTCTGTATCTGTATCTGATTATTCATACGAACGTTTAAATTATTCATAAAGAATGTGTGTATTTATGGATTTGATGGCTGCTTCTGTCCTATGGTACTTGAACATAGACATAATCCTCTAACCGGTCCACTCCATAACATCTACCTGCCCCTGTCTCAGAGCGTGGATGAGTGCGTGGACCGCCTGCTGGCACTGCACTCGCAGCAGATAACTGAGCTTACCCAGCTGAAAGAGGGCAGTAGCAAGCAGCTGGTGGCCTGCATGGAGCAGACGGCGGCGTGTGAGGAGGTGCACCAGCGCGCGTTAGAGGAGGCGGTGCTGGGACACGCGCAGGTGAGGTGACGATAGCTACAGAATATGAGTACGCGTGTCAGCACAGAAAAGCGAAGACGGGTGCTAGCCAGGGAAGGCATGGACTCCTCGTCTCGTACTTATTTTTTCTTCATGACTTATTTTTTCTGCATTGTCGCAATTTTTTGTTTTGTTCAATATCTATAAAGTTTTACTAAATGTTTGTTTCTTATATGCGGCGTTCATAGTTATGCTGAATCAAGTATGAAAATGCATTCTAAATTGCTGAAGAAGCACTATAGCTCAGTTACAGGCTCATCCTTACGGACTTGCCCCTAGAGACTGACAATGATTTGTCGATGACTTGATGCAGTGCTGGCTGCTGGTTTGACGTTCGGTGCCAGAAGGACATTGACTCCAGTGCACTAAAAATCCTTGACACTCTAATCCAATCTAATCACAGACATGCTGTTTGCTATTGGTGAACTCTTCTGGACTTGGAGGACTTGCTTGTGCACAAAGTCATGTAGCTATTTTATTTCTAAAAGTGATTCACAATTTAACTAAAATTTCCGTAGTTGATTGTTTCTTTAATTTTGCAAAATAGATTATTTATTGTAGAACCCATTTATTCCCTTCAGCGATCAAATGTTCTGGTTTATCAGTCTGATGTTGCATCACCCTGTATTTCATGACGATTATATTACCTGATGTGTGGTGATGCATTACCTCACGGTTGTTCACTGTATATTACCTGTGTGCCGCAGGTGCTGGAGTGCGTGGAGCGGGAGAACGGCCTCAGCGCCGACCACAGGAGCGACGCAGACACTCGGCACCGCACCCTCGCCGACCAGCTAGACACGTTACACACGCAGGTGGGAGGGGTGGGACTGAGTAGCCGGTAGTGTAGTTTGGGTCAGATGCTGGGAAGGTTATCGGCACGCATCACAATTGTTTTGAGATGGGGAGGCTGGAGCACCTGGTAGCAGTGCCGCCGTCGTTATAGCCTACTTTTCTAGCCTTGGTTGTCTTCCACGTTACCAGCCCTTTAATTAAGTCAAAGTTGGGCTCTGCTATCCCATCACACTATATTAGCATGCATTATGTAGAATGAAGTGCGTCGCAGTCGGTCCTAACAAGATTCGTCTATACAGCATCTTCACCCCTTACATCACGAGAACCAAAATTGCACTCTGAGCCGAACGACATCGTGTCTCATCATAAGTTCCAGTGTGCCGTTAGGCGCTCTAAAATTTGGAGCACTGATTTGAATAGGTCTAATCTAATCTCATTCCAGGTGGTGTCGAGTGCTGAGGAAGTATCATCCCGAAGCTCAGCGTTGTGCGGCAGCGTGGACGCGTGCCTGCAGCGAGCCAGTGACGGCATGATGGTCCTGGCAAAGCAGCAACGGCAACGGTGCGAGGCGCTGGTGAAGGAGGCGGCTGCGCTGCAGAAGGAGGCTGGCGACGTTACTGAGGTCAGCACCAACGCCAGCTCTGATCATTGTTCTCTGCAATGATCGATCAAGTTAGGGTACTTAACCGCAACTCCTTTAGGGACGAACCTATGTTTTTTGCCTAACTTCAAGAGTCGGACACTGATCCTTAAGGTCAGTCTTTGCGTGCGCGAGTGTTTTGAGATCTTGTCGTGGGCCACACGCTTTTGGGAGGATGCGGCCTTGTTTCTAGGTCTGTATTTTGCGTTCATTTTTGACTCATGACAGTGGGTAGACTAGTCAAGCATTCCCTTGCCAATTAAAAACTTATTTGCAGGGAATCTGATTCAAGTTGGTCCCTTATGTGCGCTGGGACCTAAAACTGCACGTTCGTTTTTCCCATATATTGGTTAAAGTAAATGTATAAACAGTAAGGCTGGTCAAGAGGTCACCTATGGTATAGTGCAGAAATTGAGAACCACCACAATCGCCACAGTGGTCAATTTAACCATTTGTCATCGAGACCCCAGGCGAATACTGGTGGTACAATGATGGCCAAGAAAGAATCCAACGAAGGAGATAGCAACTCCTCTAAAGTGCATGAAACCAAGACCTCTAAAGTGTATAAACTCCTTCAAAATGTTCCGTCCAGTCTGGTGCCCTACGGGGGAGCCTAAGATGACTCGCGTTGAGGATCTGTTGGAAAAGAGGCTCAAATCAAATCCGTTCAATCTGTACAAAATTTTTCTCAGTCACCTTCGAGAAACCGATCCCTAAGCTGAAAGAAAACCTGTTGTGAATTGGTCACGCTTCATTCTAACTGCCGATAGACTCCTCTATCCCGGAGGATGACTTTTCTTACCTCATTTGGAACATAACACATTCATGACATCCCCTTACCATTGTAGTGACTTGAGCATGCCTCCAGCCGAAACAAACCCAAAGACGTAACTTATTGATAGCTTGATACAGCGCTATATACTGTTTTGACGTGTCCGAAGTACATTGACTCCAGTGCACAATCTCACTCGACAAAACCTACTCACCGACCCCACCTACCGGGCACTCTAATCTCACTCTACAAAACCTACTCACCGACCCCACCTACCGGGCACTCTAATCTCACTCGACAAAACCTACTCACCGACCCCACCTACCGGGCACTCTAATCTCACTCTACAAAACCTTCTCACTGACATCACTTACCGGATCGTACCCTACGGGGCAACGTGCGATGACTCGCGTTGGGGCTCCGGTGGAAACGAGGTCCAAATCAAATCCACCTACCGTGAAAAGCCAATCGCTTTCGGCAAAGTACCGGCTAATATGAAGCATTGTAATGGTTAAACAGCAGTACACATTGAAAACCAATTCTTCCATCCCACAATGTTCTTTAGTGTACTAATGGAAGAGCGCCAAAACAAAGGTCTGTTTAGATACAGATACAGAGACACTAGGCCGAAATTCCCCAGCAAAGGGGATGGCCGACGGCAAGGCGCACCTCACACTCTCATACACTCACACTCTCACATCTTAGCTCTTATGCGCAAAAAAGTCCGGCCGGGGACCCCGCAACACACCCTCCGGGTCATAAGTGTGGTTCGAGGTCAGTGTTGGCAGCAGGGCCCGACAGCGTGACTGGTTTACCCCTGCCGCGTCATGATGACCGGGGCCCCCCGCCCACGACCATCCCGTCTCTCAACGATATGCCTAGTGTGGGAAAGCACATCATGCAGCGTCAAAAATCATCCGTTCACTATCATTCTCCACTCACTCCTATCCAGTGCACGCTCTTTCGCTACCTTCACACTCACGTCTCTCCTTCCTAACGCCTGCTTCACACCATCCATCCACCCAAACTTTGGTCTCCCTCTAAGCCTACGTCCACTCGCCTCTGACATCAACACCGTTTTCACCAATCTCCCTTCATCCATCCTCACCATGTGCCCGAACCAATGCAGAACACGCGAATCAACTCTGTCCTCTAACTTGTTCACCATCCCCGTTCTGATGCGAACCACGTGGTTAGTGAACCTGTCTCTCAGCGACACTCCAGCCCTGCTACTCAAACATTTCATCTCGAAAACATTCAACCTTTCTTCCCTCCTCTGCTCTCACCCCTCAAGTCTCTGCTCCGTACAGCACAGTTGGCACAACGACACCCTCATACAGCCCCCTCTTTGCTTCCATCCCCAACGTCCTGCAGCTCATTACGCTCTTCAGTGCACCCAACTCTTTATACCACTCCTTCACTCGCGACTTCACCTCAGTTTCCACTAATTCAGTCTTCTCCACATGGGAGCCCAGATTCTTAAAACACTGAACTTCTTCCAACAACTCTCCATTTAGGAGAAAACTTATTCTGCTCGCATCGACAGTCCTCGAGCATCTCATTCATTACTTTACTTTTACCCACGTTCGCTCGAAGCTTCCTCCTCTCATACACTCTACCAAACTCAGACACTAGCCTACATAGCTTCTCCTCTGAATCCGCGACCAGGGCCGTATCATCCGCAAATAGCAACTGGCTCAGCTGCCAACTCCGCCCATTCGCTTTCAACAGCTCCAAACCACGACCCATCATCGCGTTCACCTCCCTGACCACTCCATCCATATAGATATTGAAAAGCCAGGGAGACTTACGCAGCCTTGTCTCAGTCCCACTTTCACTGAGAACCTATCACTCAACTCGTTTCCCACTCAGACACGTGCTCGGCTGCCAACAAAGAAACTCTGCACCGCTTTCAACAAATGTCCGCTCACTCCATACAAACGCAACACCCTCCACAGCGCTTTCCTTGTGAGTCCTGTCGTATGCTTTCTCCAGATCCACGAAAGCCCAAAACACGTCCTTTCCCTTTGCAAAGTTCTTCTCCCAGACTTGTCTCACTGCAATAATCTGACCGGCGCACCATCTACCACTCTTAAAATCACACAGTTCCTCTCCAGTTACGCAGCCCGTACAGTCTCTAATCCCTTTGATCAGCACTTGTCCGTACAACTTGTCAACCACACCTAACAGACTGATACCTCTCGAGTTTCAGCATTCATTTTTATCTCCTTTGCCCTTATACAGCGGAACAATGCAGGCACTGCGTCACTCAATTGGTATCACGCCTGCCACAAAACACAAGTTCAGCAACTTCACCAACCATTCGACAATCGTTACTCCATCCTTTTTCAGGCCCTCGGTCGCAACACCATCTGAACCAGGGGTTTGCCCTGCTTTCATCACCTCCACCGCCTCCTGCACCTTTTCCCTGGTCATGTCCGCCCAAAATTGACATCCAAACACCACCACCCACTGCAACAATGTCAGCCTCTCTGTCATCCTCGATATTCAACAACTCGTCACAATACTCGGCCCTCCTCTTCCGTACATCACCACTTTCCAACAACAACTTTCCGTTTTCATCTTTCATCATTTCCTCCTTTCCGGTCTCTCCCTTTCTCACCCTCCTCACCTCCTTCCAGAACATCTTTGTGTTCGCCTCAAAATTCTGGCACAACCGTCTGCCCCACCTTGCATCAGCGTTCCTTTTGGCTCTCCTCACCACTTGCTTTACCTCGTTTCCCCTATCCACAAGAAGGGGCCGAAAAATCTCCCGGGAAACTACAGGCCCATCAGCCTCACATCAGTCGTGGGCAAAATGTTAGAGTCCATCATTGCAGACCAAATAGTCGGCCATCTGGAGACAAACAATCTCCTAGGTAACAGTCAGCACGGTTTCCGATGTAAGAGATCATGCCTGACCAACCTGTTGGAATTTTTCCACCACATGATTTCCATCTACGACGACTCTAGGGCCATCGATATCTTGTACCTTGACTTCAAGAAGGCATTCGATAAGGGCCCTCACAAGAGACTTCTCACCAAGCTGAGAGCTCTTGGAGTTGTGTGAAGAATCTGGGAATGGATAGAGCATTGGCTATCAGATAGAAGGCAGAGAGTGGTGATCAACGGTGAAAGCTCACCGTGGGCCCCGGTTAAAAGCGGG